>JAODPA010159553.1:0-26515 GCA_025585075.1 Nepenthes mirabilis
CTACTTGTATTGCTATTAATATTACTATTATCAATATAGGTATCATCATAATTGTTCTGTTATTGTTATTGTTACAAACGTTACTAATATTGTTATCACTATCCCAAGAAACCATCCACCAAACCACCTGAAATATAACCAAGTCAATACATCCCTACTAATACAAAACCTTAAAATTGTAACATGACAAAACTTATTAAACAATTCAAATACACTACATCATTCCTTCCAACAAAATTTTTAAAAATAACATCAACCAACCTTGTTACCAAGTGATTGTAAGCCTACAAATCTTAAACATGGTAAGTTTATAAAGGTGAATCAAAAGCCAAATAATGTACAAATAATAATGAATAATTCGCCACAACTATACGAAGGGCTAATAAATAATGTGAAAAATATTTGTAAAAACTTTAAACCATGGTCTAACTTTATCCCACATTGGCAGGTTTAAAATTAAAAGTTAATATTTCTATATATTAGACCTTATTAAATATTCAGAGTTAATTGTTGGTGATTTAAGAAGTAAATTAGATTATTTACTGACTATATCATACAATTTGTATAACTATTAAAACCTATTTTATATCAACATTAACAACTTACTCACTTTCTTTTGAGTTTGAAAACAGAAGATTCAAATCTCCATCTTTGAGATCAAAACTAAGACCAACAAGCCGTTGATGAAGTGGAAGACTTAATGACTTACAAACCAAACCAAACTCAAAGAAACCATTTTGAAATACAACTCTTCCATCTACCATTTTCAATGATATTTGAACAATGACAATCGGAAACTACTTCTTTGGTGGGTATTGTAATTGCTTTATTTTCTGTATTTCTACACATGACATGCTTTGTTTTTAAGTCGTTGTTGTTTGATGAGTTTGGTTTTGAATAAGATATATAGTCAGAAACAACTACATTATAAATTACTATATTTTAAAGTAAATTGTGAAGGATTCCAAGCTAATCACTTTGTCGATTATACTAAGCTGTATGATATAAGATTGATTACTACATAAGTCGCTAATAGAGAAAATTGCATTTACTTTAGTCAATGCCGATCTCATCACTATAGAGGAAGCTATTAATGTAACTATTGTTGTTTACTACAAGTGCTTTTTAAGACAAGATAAATTGAAATCATAATTGCAATTACATGATGGTACATTTAGGAGTGATCTTTTTCTCTAACTAACCGTCTATCCAAAGCTATACTCCTAACTAGTTTAGTTACTTGCTAGCTGTTCTTTAATGGTTCTAATATCCATTCAATAGCCTGTGCCACTAAATAAACTGTCAAAGTGGAGGGAAAAGTTTTAATCTAAAAAGTGATTATTCACTCGGGTAAACTAAATAATCAACAAGTAATAGTAGGAGATAAATAACAATACATGATTTGGCATGAAATGTCAGAAGACAATTATAAATAATAAACCTTATTAATTAGGGTAGATTACTTTAAAGGTCGATTTATATATTTTATCACTTAAATTTATATCATATTCTGCTGTTCAAACTCATAGATAAACTATTTATATATCATATCCTAAAAAAGGAGCCTTACACACCAACTTGTGGATACGCTATCATATGGCATTTTCTTTTTCTTAATATAGACTAACATGTTTCAATATATATTCTTTCAAATTTTTTACAACGATTTATTTTATAAAAAATGAAAGAAAAAGCTCTACCATTAAATATACTTTTCTAGAATTTGGAACAATGACTTATCATAACTTAACTTATTGTAGATATTGCTCAAATTTCTTACATAAGAAGGAATATATAAGACATAAGCTCATCATATTTTAGTGTTCTTAAACAATTTCATAACTTATGCACCTTTGAAATCTCAAAATTTATGAACAAATGAGTCATGCATGTAAGCTAAATTCAGAAAAAACTATCAAAAGATAAAATACGTGGAGCTTTAGAATTTGAATCTAAAAATTTAATCAAGTATGAAAAGAAATTTCTAACAATTTTATAAAGAAAGTAAAGAAATAGGATTAAAATGTACCTATCTAAAGTAAATTCATCAAAATTTAACCACATTTTCCTTCCGAGTTTGCTTTCCTCCTTTTTCTACTCTTTTTTTCCTTCCTTTTTTTTTTCTCTTTCTCTTTAATTCTCAAATAAAAATAAACTAAAATCAACTAAGTCCTATAATATAGGCTGAAATAAGTGACTAACCCATGATTTGTCTTCGCCAATGAATGAGGGTTTGTTGAAATAAGCACTCGACTCATAGCTTAATGTAATTTAGCTTATAAAATTATATAATTAACCAAATTTATACTAGGTGTTACAATTCTGATTCGTGAATGATGAAACTTCTCAAAACTTCACATACTAGAAAAATATTACTAACATATTCCTAACTATATTTATCACTAGTTCCTCACAATAGTTCATATAATGGAACTTGCGATTTGTCTCTGCTAATAAATGAGGGTCTACTAATATAAGCACCCGACTCATAGCTTACTTGTGGTATCCACTAAAAAATGATTTTCCTCAAAACTTAACACAATTTAGCTTATAATATCACATAATTTACTATATTTATATTAGTTGTTACAATTCTGATTCATGAATAATAAAACTTTCCAAAACTTCACATACTAAAAAAATATTACTAACATATTGCTAACTATATTTATCACTAGTTCCTCACAATAGTTCATATAATAGAACTTGCAATTTGTCTCTGCTAGTAAATGAGGGTCTACTAATATAAGCACTCAACTCATAGCTTACTTGTGGTATCTACTAAAAAAGGATTTACCTTAAAACTTAATGCAATTTAGCTTATAATATCATATAATTAACTAAATTCATACTGGTTGTCACAATTATGACTCGTGAATAATGAAACTTCTCAAAATTTCACGTATTAGAAAAATATTGTTGACATATTACTAACTATATTTATCACTAGTTCCTCATAATAGTTCATATAATGGAACATGTGATTTGTCTCTGCCAATAAATGAGGGTCTACAAATATAAGCACCCGACTCACAGCTTACTTGTGGTATTCACTAAAAAGGATTTACCTCAAAATTTAATACATTTTAACTTATAATATCATATAATTAATTAAATTTATACTGGTTGTTACAATTCTGATTCATAGATGATGAAACTTTTCAAAACTTCACATATTAGAAAAATATCACTGGCATATTACTAACTATATTTATCACTAGTTCCTCACAATAGTTCATATAAATGAAAGAAACCTTTAAAAGAAATGAACATTTTTTTATAATTTGAAAATAAATATACTTATAAGATACATGATCGTAAAGATTTGTCATGAATCATAAACAAAATATACACATGCAAAAGTTCTAAGCAGTAATTTCTAGAAACTTAGGCAAGAGTCCTCAAATTTTCAGAAAGTGAGATGAACTTAGCCATGCCCTGAAGCTAAATACCAAATGAATCACAATAAATACATGCATGGGTATAGAAGCAAGGATCTCATGTTCTAACAAAGCATGGAGATGAGTTTCTGAAATTGAATAACGAAAGGAAAGAAAAAAGAGCTTTGGATATACTTAACTAATTTCATAAGAATTCTCAAGAATTTCTCTTCAGCAATTGCAATTCCTTCCTTCTCTCTCATTTCCTTCCATTTCTCTCACTTTTGTTATGAATTTGAACTGAAATGAAGCTAAATCCCTATAAGAATGCTGAATGACCATATGCACCCATTATGTACTCGTCTATGTGTCTATCTAAAAGGCTAGTGCATATGCGATTCCTCGTGTATATCTCATGTGTGACCATTCTGTCCAAAAATGAGCATATAGAGGCAACTCATACTTGAGTACGAACATTTTGACTAAAATGAGCACATGTGTATACACGTCTGTATAATATGTAGATATTCTATCTAAAATAAACATCTGTGCGATTCATGCAATAATTCAAAAAAAAGCATGCCAGTGATTCATGCGCTAATCCCAAAAGAGCATCACCTAAATGTTAGGACTCAGATAAGCTAGAAAAATTACTAAATTGAGTTGTGGGCTCTAGTGTCGGATTTGACTTTCTGTTTCTAAAATTGCCTGGTCGGGAGAATTGCGAGATTTATTAGGATGTCGTCTAGAGGAACATATTTGAACAGTGAAATGACATCAACGTCTTTGAACAGTGAAGCAGCTCAAGACATTTAGCCTTTAAACGATATTCGCACCGTGTGAGAATGCCAATCAAAAGAAATTTCCGACCGCAGAATGTTTACCTAGGTCCTCCAACGAGCCAAGGTTCAATTTTTACTATAAATCGCAATCCCTCATGGGCATTTCATAAGAATTGTCAGAGAATCGACCATATTTAATATTTGTTTAGTACATGCATTTTTTATCCTTACAAATAACTCAAGGCAGAGATCCTACGTTATTGAAGTTAAGAGGAGATTCCCACTTATATGCATACAAAGACACATTTATGACAAACTCGATTACCCATGTCACCGTTTAAATATATAGTCTTCTACATATATACAATCCAATAAATTAAGCCAAATGCATAATAATAAGAATTGAAGATACAGCTGTAAATCCGAATGCATCATTCAATGTCCCTTAATAATATGAATTAACTACAATCTGTAATGCCTAACTCGTAAACACTTTGATTATTTCCCTTAATTATCATGGAGGTGTGTAAATGTCAAAGTTTGACGTTAGCTTGAAACTCTGATAGAGCTATCACAAGAACTCAAGTTGTTGAACAGTGTTTTTTTATAATGATGACAAGAAGAGAACAGCTCGTCCAAACAAGCCCCAATTATTCAAAATTTACTTCCAACAATGTAATAAACCCAAACCAAAATAATATCCTCCCTCCCCCCCGGGAAAAAAAAATAAAAAAATAAAAAAGTAAACCGTCCCAGAAACAAAATTGAGCCCATGCTTTCCAACAATACTACCTATATATGCTGGTAATCGGGTGGTGTTGAAGGTGCCAATTTCCGAGGCAACGACCGCATTTTGCGGTAATGAAATCTGGATGACTTCAGCATCATTTTACCTTCTGACCAGCATAGATGCACTGCCTACCCAACTCCGCTCAGATTGATCCGTCATGGATGAGGTATTATTGAGGTGGGTACCAGCAGTTTTTAGTTCTGAGGGACTCCGAACCATTAATAGATCAGCTACTGGAACAGATTCTCCAATCTTTCGAGTGACAGGGCTGCCCTTTTATTAGTAGGCTCTAGTACAAGAGCATATCTGAAATCTGCACAAACAAAAATGATCTCCATCCCTTAACACTTTGCAGGAAAAAAGAGAGCCAATATCTGCATCAAGTCTCATACATAGATCTCACTCACTCTCTCTCTCTCTCTAGGAAGAAAACTTGACCCCATTATCATTATCTTTTCACATTTGACTTCCAATCAAGATAAATCAAGCAAATATAGTCATAAATCAAGCAAATATAGCTACTGATTCATGAACCCCGAAAATACTGCAGAGAGGAGAGGAGTTAAGTAATAGATTTGCATACCGTCCATGGACTCTTTATAGTAGCCAAGCATCTCTCTTGCTGTTCCTCTACGTAAATATGCCTTCACATTCTAAAGAAAGTTGAAAATTAGAAGACAGAGAGAACAGTAGAAACCCAACAACACCCGATGGCAAAGCTGCAACATATCTTGTTCTAATGTGCTTAAAATACAGTTAGACTGATAGTTCACCATAGCTCAATTGAGAACACGAGGAAAGTGTGTTTTTCTTCACTGTCAGAATCCGAGATAACAAATTTATGCTTATAAAGTCATTTTAGGATTACTAGATCAATGTACATATCTATAATCTTGCATTGGGATTATGGGATTACAGGTGGGTGGCATGGATCAAAGTATGACTCTAAAAATTGGCCCTTCCACACGTGAACCCTTCCCCGCCCCCTCCCCCCATTCTTTCCCTGGGATATAAGAGCAATTAACAGAGAAGGGGAAAAAGAGCATCATCAGCTATCATTGTTACGTATTGAAATTTTCTGCTTAGACTTCTTATAATAGATGTTCTCGACCCATCATCACAAGGATGTATCAACCCATGAGGAGTCTGCCTGAAGCAGATAAATCCATAATGGAGCTTTAGAAAGTATTACAGAAGAATGAGAAACTCATGAAGCAAGATGAGAGACTCATTCAAGGTCCTTCCGTCTCAGGAAGCAAAATCCTGTAGTACACCTATAATGAGATGTTTAGGGGCATGGAAAGTGGTTCATTAAAATGGTGCCGAGTGGGTTCTGCGTAAGTTTAATATATCAAGTTATCTCGAAGTTCATGTCATTTTTAATTTCACAAGGGGCTTCACTTCATGGATCCAGCATTTTAGAGGCACAAGAGAACAGTGGTGAACCCAGAAATTTTCTTTAGTGCACTCATGCAATAACAAAGAAAATAAATTCTCTTAATTAAAAATAATTAACATTAATCAGAATTCGTTATATGAGCTTAAATTTCTTAAAGAAATCTTAAAGCTTCGGACAAAAATAAATAACTTTTGCCAAATTGAAATAGAACAAGTTCCTATAAACATGACACACCAATGCTACCACAGATAAAGATCTAATTTTCATTTATACATTTCTTAAGGGCAGGGAACACGTGTCCCCATAGTTTTAGAGGCAAAAAAGATGGATTCACTAATATGAATTTGGAAAAAAATACCAAGTTATAAATTAATTCCAAACAATTGTTTTCATAATTTTGCCAAAAAATTAGATGAGCACCAACATTTAATTTCGGGTTTAATATCACATATTGTTTGCATTGTAATTTTTAATTAAATAATTAAACTTTGCAACTATCACCCCACTCTTCCCCCCCCCCAAAAAAAAAAGGGACTCGAATTGTTTTTAAAAAATGTGGGCCCAGTTTTTTGCCATGCAAAATATGGTAATAAAACAACAAAAAGGGTTTAGCATTACTTGAAAAGGGAGTGGTTGATGCAGACATCTCTATTTATTAAGATTTGATTTAATTATCTATTTGATTTAATTAGTTTTCACATTTGTTATGTCTGAGAAATTTTTAGAATTTTATAATTTTGAGTATCTAGAATACCTATAAAAAGTTATATCTTTTTTGTTATTTTCTTATTTTAAGTCATTATTAATTAGAAAGTTGTATTTATTTCGTAATAAATCTAGGAGCAAGGTATTCTTATATGAGGAACATAATTTAATTTTTTGATTATTCATTAATGAATTGAATTGTGTATTTCCTTCTTTCCTATGGTAATCTCTGCTTCTCTCTGTTCTTAAGGTATCAAATTTAATTAGATACTCCTCGCTACCTACAACCCCCTAATCTCGTGAAGCCAGCCCACTTCCATCTTATTCACCACCACCCTCACCATAGCATCATCATCATCATCATCACCACCCAAATATCATCCTACCATCAGAAAACAACATTCACTTGTTAACTCCATCACCATAACACCACCCACCAAGAACCAATAGAGAAAATCCTAACCAGTTCATCTTCAAAGGTTCCTCTAGCAGTAGAAGAAAAGAGGAAAAGTGCATTGTTGAAGAGATAGGAAAAAAAAAAAAAAACGATTGTGCAAACAATGAAGAAAAAAGAAAATAGAATGTTTGCAGAATCTGTCCTTGGAGAAAGTAGAAGAAAAAAAAGACATGATGTTGAATGTAAGAAACTTCACTGTGCTGACAATTGATATTCCATCTCACCGAAGTTTTCACTATACTTTCAATGTTGAGTTCTTAATTGCTGACAAAGGTAGCTTCAACCCACTTGATGGTCCTTTTATAATCCCTCCAAATGAGCCTAATATTGAAACCTTACCCACTCTTGCACAATTACCAAACTAATGGGCACCCAATGATCAAAATCATACTGTTTTTAGATGAATAGATTCTGTTTACCAGTGAGGAAGCAATTCAATGCTTCTTTGTTCATCAAGTATGCCAAACAGAATCAGAGTGTGTGTAGATTACTATAGAGATACCCTAACAGCTACATCTAAATTTAAGAAACGGAAGAATCAGTCATTATCAGAGTTGAGTACCTCCCACCCTGGGAGAGTTGGTAGATCAATGATATTCTAACCACCAATGACACATCTCTAGAGATGTTGCAAGAGGATTGGACAATCACTTGGCTTGTAGTTGGGAGATTGACAACATTAGATTTAGGATTTTTACTCAATGGGGTTGAGAATCTGCAACCCAATGCAAGTATTTTGAAGATTTATTTATTGAGATTTGATTTGATTAGTTTCCATAGTTTGTAATATACAAGTGATTCCAAAAATTTTGCAATTTTGGGGCTATCTAAGATATCTATGGAAAGATATTTTTGTTATCTCCTTATTTTAAGTTGTCATTAATTAGGAAGTTATTATTTCATAACTGACCTAGGAAAACTCTCTCATTCCACTTGAGGGTCTTCCTTTCTTTGCCTTAGTCCCTGAAACTACTATCTAATTTCATTCCCTGTTTTCCTCTTCCCAGCATCAATTTGGTATCAGAGCTCCAACTTGTTATCTACGGCTCAAACCTGGGTGGCTTTGCAAGTGAAACCAACTCCTCAACAACAAATCACACTAGCACATTGATTTCACTAGGGTCATTGAGTTAGTAGAGAGAAAACTGGGGCAAATAAGATATATCCCTAAATTCTTTTTTCTTCGTTTTTTTTTTGGGGAGGGGGGTGCGGGGTGGGGTGGGTTAGTGGCATAGCTGACCGGCTGGAACCTTATTGGGTCTGCACTTGCAAGGGACTGTCATAAAATATCATGGCAATCTATGTTTAACATTTCAAAGGTTACTGAAAATGAGATTACCTAAAGCATCAGCACTCGCTTTACAAGAAACTATTTTGGCAACGTACCTTTTTATCAAGATTGATAGCTTTAGAGCAATCAGCCTCAGCCTCAATAAAGCTGGAGTAGCACGCAGGAAAGGTGAAAATGTAGAATCCATATGTCAATATCAACTACAAACAACAAATACAATTTTGGGATGGAACCAAGGGAAAAAGAGTACCTTCCAGATTCTAGATAGGCTGCGGCTCTATTACTATAGTATGTTGGATTATCAGCATTGAGTTTTATAGCTTCTGTGTAAAATGTGATAGCCTTCTTCCACTGCCTATCTTTGTATGCTTGATTGCCCTAATTGGAGAACATGAAAAACAACAATAACATTAACTATGCAAGAATCTTAAAATCACAATAATGAATAACATGAACAAATAAAACCATAATTTTCTTAGCCTCACTGTAGCCACGGCCTTCTCACTATGAGTAGCTATCCTCAATTGATTGAATAAAAACTACTTATTCTTATTAGGAGACTCCAACCCGTGATTTGAGACATTTAAGAATGTTTTTCTACTTAATGAACATAAGAAAATCACATTCAACATTCTTGGATTCTATGAAACCATTGTAGCAGCACAGAATATTAAAAAAAAAAAATCATCAATAGGATGATGCAGCACAAACTCATATAGCTTATTGCCTAAAAGATGTCCTACATTTAGCTCAGGCTAACAAAAAGAAAACACTTGTGATGGAATTGCAGACATTTCTCTTTCAAACCCAGATAACTAAACAATGGCATAGAAGGCCATTAGGTTAAAAGGCTGTTACTTCACCCAACAGATTCAGAGGCTTAATTGTTACAGCCATAATGTACCAGTAATGGCTCATTACAGATGACAATATCCACTAATATATTCGAGGGCAATGTTCACCAAGTTTACACTCTCATGCTGAAGGCTATAAGAAAAATGAATAGCCTAGGATAATTTGAGACATTCAAACTTAGTTATATCAAGCAAAACACAATCATTATAAATCACATTACAGATTTGGGCATCCTTCAACCAAGACATAGAAAAAAGGTCAAAAGCATTCTTTTTTCTGGGTTTTAGCTCACATTTGCTAGAACACATGATTTTGTAATGTCCTTATGCTAGAATACGATGAACTTGTAATCAGCAGTTCTCATCTTGCTTCTTGAAGAACAACTACAACAGCCTTAACTCTTCAAATAACTGATTCCTGAACAATTTTTTTATTAGGACATTCAAGCCCCTATCAGCCTCTAAGCAATGCCAGGAATGGGATCTGTATATCAAACCCACCCTGGACCCCTCAATATGGGAGCCTTACGCACTAAGCTAGCCTTTTCATTCAACCCCTTATTGTTTAAGGATGATATTAACTCCCAACATGGACAAGGACTCCATTATGCTGTGCCCTTGCCACTTGTTCCCATAGACATTTCTCCTTTTTCTCCCAGAAAATAGAACAGTCAAGCATTCAGACACTATATTATGTTGTGAAAGAAATGACAATATTCCGCCAAAGAGCCATGAACTGCCCAACAGGATACTATTTGACCTGGTTGGGAATTGAATGCTGGATAAGATGTCCCTTCTCTACAGAAGTCAACCTCCAACCCTTTGTTCATCCTTCACACTTCTCTTGCACCTAGTCAAAGGAAGCACTTCAGCTTATTTGGCACTCCTTGTTTACAATACACCACAAAGACTCAATGTAGTCTTAATTGCCTTCACTACAGCTAAGAACTCATTCGAGACATCTCTACTGACCAAGCCCATACTTAATCACACTAGTGAAGCCTGTAGAACAGCTAATGAAAGATGAGTGGGAGATACTCAGATACATAAACTGGATCCTTCTACAAAGATCTTTGATCACAACCATAACACTCACCCCAAATAAATACACAACCCCATCAACAGGAGGATTGCAACCTGCCCGGATTATAATAGGTATTGCTCCCACTAACTTTTTTGTCAGGGGCTAATTAATAAAAGGCTTACTCTCTCACTTCTATTAACCAACATAAAGGCCGCATTTAGCTCGTCCAAAAACGAATACTGAGTAAGGACACATTCCTCCTTTGAATGTTCCAGACGAAGGGAGACTGAAATTCGTAAAGTAAAAGGACTCAATTTAGTTCGAAGCACTGATGCTCATCCTCAGCCAGGTCAACATAGGAACAAGGGGAAAATTTTTTATCCAACCGAAAGGAGTCTATTTTAGGATGATGTTAATGAACTCTAAACTTAGGAGTGGTGCTGTCAGTTGAAAAAAATTGGGTGTCACATTGATTTTTTTTTAAAAAAATTGTGTCAATGAGAAAAAACTACAAAAAACTGCGCAAGTCTAGTTGTTTATGTTGAAAAAAGAAAAACAGAACAAAGAAAAACCATTCCCTTGGGTCTTGCTTCATAGATCCCTTGGTATTGCTTCAAGGATCTTGCCCAGGATTCAAAGTCGACAAACCTAGAAACACAGACTATTTGCATAGAAAGGAACCAAAGTGAAAGTCAAGAAAAAAGCTCATATTAGTTTATAAACTTTGGCATCATGAAATATTATTGTGGATAGTAATCAAATAATATGGGAACACTCAGCGCGACATATTGCTCTTTAACAAGGAATTTCTATGCCTTGGCTCTTCTACTTAACATTTTATCCAATTTCACACAAATCTTTGTACAGGCAGTGTGTAAAGCCTTTGGGAAGCATGACGAGCTCAGCAACTAATTTCATGACAAATGAAATACATCAAAGAATCAGCAAAGATTTAATCCATACACTCAATTTATTATTGTCTACATTGATGATGTTTTAGTATTTTCCAATACTATAGATCAACACTTTAAACGTTTATACCAATTCTTAAATATTATTAAGCACAATGGATTAGTAGTTTCTTCTTCTAAAATCAAATTATTTCAAACAACAGTCAGATTTTTAGAATTTAATATTGATTAGCATACAATAATTCCTATACAAAGATCAATTGAATTCGCAAACAAATTTCCTAACGAAATAAAAGATAAAACTCAATTACATAGATCTTTAAGATGCTTAAATTATATAGCTGATTTTGTTATAAAACTTAGATAAATTTGTGGACTTCTATACCAAAGGCTCCAAAAGAACCCTCCAGCATGGACGGAAGAACATACAAATATAGTTAATATCTCAAACAACAAGTCCAACATCTACCATGTTTAGGCATACCACACCCACATGCATCACTCATAGTAGAAACAGATACATCAGATTTAGGATATGGTCGTATTCTTAGGCAAAAAGTAGAGTCACATTTGCATACTAAAATCACACGTTTTCATTCTGGTTTGTGGTTAAGACCACAAAAAAATTATTCACCCATTACAAAAGAGATATTATCCATTGTATTATATATATCTAAATTCCAAGATGATTTATACAATAAACATTTCCTTTTACGCATTGATTGTAAAGCAGCAAAAGATGTTTTGCAAAAGGATGTCAAAAATTTAGTTTCTAAGCAATTTTTTGCCAGATGGCAAGCTATTTTATATGTTCTTTATTTTGATATTGATTTTATCAAAGGATTTTCAAATTCTATACCAGATTTTTTAACTAGAGAATTTTTACAAGGTAAACATGCTGCCTAAGCCCAAATCAACCGAAAAAGACAAAAGTATTCAACCATCTACACCAGCAAAACAACCTTCCAAACAATTAGCCAAGGATTACGCAATGACCAAACCACAAATTATACCAACATCAAATCCATAAGCAACTCTTGCCGAATACCCACCATTAACTTTCAAAGAAGATGTAGCCCCAGCTTCTTCTCCTAGCCAACCTATCTCAAGTGAGAGCCAATACATCACTAAACCATTAAAATTTCAAATAGCCCTAACCTCCTATTATCAGAAACCTCTACTCAATTACCTCATCATTCTCACCAATAGGATATTCTATCCTAATTATTTATACCAGATTGCTGATATTTCTAAAACACAGCAATTTTATGAGTTAGTTTTGATTGGCTCGATCTCTATTGAGTTCAAACACTATAGAAACCCTAAAGATAATACAATTATCTTTTCTATTATCAAAATTAAAAGAGTACGTCAACTCCAAGAGACAGCTCTCAATGCCTGAAATATTAAACCCTTCTCAGTATATTATTAACCAATGTGATATAATTACTAAGATTATAAAGTTGTATGGTTTAATACTTTATATCTTCAGTCTTTTACCCATTCATGGTTTATCCGCTTTAATAAATCATATCCTAAACAATTACCAATTTGGTTCACTGAGTGATGGATTTATTGCGGCCCATTACCAATTATTTACCCAAGTATTATTAATAATGCCCGAATCCATTATGAAAAATTGTATAAAAATATAATCCAACCCTATAGAGTCATTGCCTTCCACATTGATTATGAAAGTTCATGGATCATGGCTTGGCATATCACATGCCATCAGTATTATGAAGATACTCCACTAGTAATCCAAGATATCCCATTATCGATTATTCGGAAATTCCGAGTCAACTGAGGAGATAAATTTGATCATGTCATGATTAGGTATTTAACTGTCGAAACGGATTTTCAAAAGAATAAGGCCTTGGCCCAATCCGTCAAGCTCGCATCCAAAGTCATACCGATATTGCCAGCCATCCCTACTCTAGTGGCATCCTCAGCTCCTTCTAAGTCACAGAGTCCTCATGCCTCCGGCTCACCTATCCCATCAGTTTTCTCCAAGAAATCTACTAAACAAATGGTAGCCCAAAAGGCCCAGTTAGACAACATGATGACCCAGATGCAACAAGTCCTTTCTAAACAATTTCAAGACTTCAAAGTTCAGTGGGCCGATATTTCTAATGATGAACTGGCCTCTAATTCTTCTGCTTAACCACTCTCACACTCAACTAGTCCACCTCCTCAAGACTTGACAGGTTATGCTCAAAATCCTTTCAATTTCTGAGCACTAAAAAAAAAACTAACAATGTGTTATTCAACAGGTACCCAAATTCCTTCATTCTTTAAACAATTTTCAGAAGTTGTGCAAAATGCCGGATGAGACAATATATGCTGGCAACAACAGTATCCCATTACACCACATGACATTTGGAATTACGTATGTTAGAAAAAAACAAGATAAGATTTTATGCAATTATAGAGAGTAACGTCCTTTTTGAATGATTCCTGCAAAAGTCAAAAAGGCTACAGTAAAAGCCAACGGTAAACAATTAGATGCACTAACAATAGTAAGATTTCACTATCATCACAAGAAGACACAACAACTAACTGGTGGATGAAAGACTGAGAAATGAAGACCGGTGGATACCAGCTACCAAGCACATGTGATCCACCTACTTTCCTACCAAACGAATGTACGACTCAGATGCAACAACTATCAATGGTAGAGATGAAATCACCATCATTATATAAGGAGTTTAGTAGAACCATGGAGAATCATCGAACAAGTTTACAATTTTCTCAATCCTCTAGCCTAGTCCTCAACCTTTGTATTTCCTTTCTCAAACTTGTATCCCATTCTTCTTGACAATTGTAGTCAAATTTTATCAAGACTTCGTATTCAGCATTTATCAATAAACGTTAGAAGTTTATCAAAATTACTAGTATAATTCTCTACATCCTTTTATGTTTTTGTACCAGTGTTTGAAGATTGATCTTGAATATGTTCTGTGTGATTAAGAATATATTTCCTTTCTGTAGATGTTGAGGCATTTTCCCACCAAAATTTTAATGTACCAGTAAAACCGACAATAATTAATTTAGTAGTCATGTGTTCAGTCACTTGATTATGTGTTTGATATACAACAGACATAATACCCATGTTGCGTAACATATATGTAATTTCATATTCGAATTTACCTTCTATACTCCATTCATTTATGGCAGTGGTATCATAAATTTTCTATGAATGTTGATTTTTTTCTTCATATTGAATATTCGATGGTGTAGATCATGGATAATAGTTTTAAGCTGTATATTTAGGGATATGTCATTGAATTTTACTTATTGTTTGATCAATGTCAAATTCTTGGGATACTCCTTGAGTTTGGTCTATTGTTTGGATTGTCTTTAGAATGTTTGGAGTGGTTTACCTTTGGAATTCTGATGGAGCATTTTTTAATCCAAATGACATTATATTCCATTCGAAATGCCCAAAAGGGACTGTGAATGTAGTTTTATATCTATCTTTTTCACTAATCTGGAATTGCTAAAAACCTGATTTCATATCAAATTTTGAAAAAATATTTACATTATAGAGTTCGTTGATTAAGTGTCTTTTGTTCGGGATAGGATATCTAATCCATTTGAGAGCCTTGCTTAGAGGTTTGTAATTGATTACTAATCTTGATACTCCTCTTTCTATTTCAATATTTTTCATGACATAAAATGCAGGACAACTCCAAGGAGATTTAAACGGCCTTATTAATTTTTTATCAAGAAGATCTTGAATCTCTTTTTCGCAATATTCTAGGAGTTCTTGATTCATTTGAATAGATTACACTTTAGTAGGAATTTGATTTTCATGAAAATCTTTTTCATATGGTAATTTTACTTGGTATTATTTTCTATTCCAAAAAACATTTGATAAATTTGAACAGACTTCACCTTCAATTTTTTAATATAATATTCTAATTTTTGTTTGTACTAGTGGGTTACTTCATTGTTGCTCTATATTTGCTATTTGTATTTCTTCATGTAAATAACTAATTTGTTTTTCTTTATTAGTTATCAAGTTAATTTGCTTATAAATAGATGTTGCTTGCATTTATTGTATTTCTTTTTGTTTGATTGGATGGATAAAAGGGAAAAGGCTTTTATTCCTAATACTTCAGTAGTTATCCCGTTGACAGAAGCAGTAAAGGGATATGTTTCGGTAAAGAAAGCGGTTCCTAATATAATATCTTGTTGTAAATCTTTGACTAATATAAAAGTTGATTTAAAATAATGTCCTTGATTGCATATTGCTGCATTTGTTAGTTTATATCTAATATTAAATCTCGATCCACTTGCCGTATGTAATTTTCTGTTAATTTTTGATAATATCTTGTTGGAATTAATCCTTCTTGAATGCAGATTTGGTCAGCCCCTGTGCCTAATAAAGCCATTAATTTTAAATGATAGTCATTATTTATTACTAAAGTAATTTGACAATACCATTTTTGAAAATTTATTTTGGTTATTAGTTGTAAAGATTGATCATCAGTTTGTTCTAATACCGGTTGCGATGTAGAAGGTTGATCAGATTGATTTACTAGATCTGTTTCTAGTATGGTATGTTTTGATTTTAATAGTGCTATTCTTGTGTCTAGTTGTAAGTCATTAAATTTTAGGTCTTGCAATTGATTTTTTAAATCTTTTACTTCGTCTTTTAATTGTTTAACTTTTTTTTTTTTTTTATAAATCTCCTGTTGTTATTTGTTGAAATAATTATGGAGATGGATATTATTCAAATATTTTTGTTAAGCTGAATGGTTCAAGATTTTTATATATTTGCTTTTGTGTTACAAGATCTTTTAATTTAAATAAATATTATCGTTTGATGTCAGGGTCATTAATTTTGTCTATGATATCCAATAAGAACTCTTTCTCATCGTTGATACTTAACATATTAATTTGCAATTTATAGTTACATAAGTGTTGTAATTCATTGATATTTTCTTCATCTTCTTGGTCTAAATTAAATGGAGAAGATGATGAGCTTGATTCATTTTCTTGAATTTCATATAATTCATTTTCTTCATGAATTGATTCTTCTTTGGATTCAATATCACTGATTAATAAGGCTGTTAAAATATTACATAATTGTTCATCATCTTTGAATATTTCATAAATTTTCTTTTTTAATCGACATTGATTAGATTTATGTTCTGGTCTTTTATATTTCCAATATATGTGGGCTTAGGCTCCTTTGGTGTTTTTACTTTAGATTTTGTAAAAGACTTCTTTTTATTGGATTGATAATATGTGTTATGTGATTTATGTGGTTTTTTCGAGTATTTGAAATATTTGGGTTTTTGTTGAGAAGGTGATTTTATTTTCTCTATTCCATATTGGTAACAAAATGATTGTAATTGGGCTTTAAAGTTTTTGCTATCTTTGTGAAATTTAGCTTATTCTTTATATTCTTGACATAATTATAATCCTTTTTTTTTTTTTTTGATAAAAGCAAATAATTGGCTGTAGGTCATATTGGACCATTGGATAGTTGTACCCCCAAGCTCAGTGAGGTTGGTAAGGATGCGTTGAGCAAAAAAAATAAGGAGACCAGCAACAAACCATTCTTTCCAGAAGGGTTCATTGCAATCCCGGCGTCTGAAAATATGAGCAATAAAAAGGTTCTTGTACCATCGGAAGTCTTGGAGAGTAGGACAATGAACATTGGATAGAAATAATTTAGAGCTGGTTTAGTCGTCTTAAACATTGCCAAGGAAAGCTTGACTAAGAGTAACAATAAGAATCTCAAGACTATTTTGTTTTTGGACAAATTGAATTTCTCCATTGGGTCCTTCTTGTTGAATATGTTCTGTGTGATTATAAATATATTGCCTTTCTATAGATATCAAGGCATTTTCCCACCAGAATTTTAATGTACCAGTAAAACCGACAATAATTAATTTATCAGCCATGTGTTTAGTCACTTGATTATGTGTTTGATATGCAACAGATATGATACCCATGTCGTGTAACATACATGTAATTTTATATTCAAATTTACTTGCAATACTCCATTCATGTATGGCAGTGGTATCATGAATTTTTTGTGAATATTAATTTCTTTCTTCATATTGAATATCAGGTGGTGTAAGTCGTGGATAATAGTTTTTGGTTGTTGTATATTTAGAGGTATGCCTTCGAATTTTATTTATTGTTTGATCAATGTCAAATTCTTGGAATACTTCTTTAGTTTGATCTATTATTTGGATTGTCTTTAGAATGTTTGGAGTGGTATTTGATGAGGATGGTAAATCATTTAATTTTTGTGTCAATTTTTCTAAAAGGAAATCTGTTCGGGTTGGAGGTAAGTGTAATTTGTCTATTGTAGGTAATGGTGAGCTTTGTAAAGGTGTTATACTATAAGGAAATTGATAAGGAGGTCCTACTTTGTTTTGAAGTATATGTTCTACTCTATCTACTTGTTTAGCTACGGTATATAATATTTGAGATTGATAATTATTTTGCTTATAAAGTTTTTTAGTATCTCATAAATTTACATTCCTACCATTTTCTCTGTCAGCACCTTTTTTAAAAGGACCTTCATTAATAGTTATACTATCTACGGTGATTTTTAATCCTGTTAGTGGTAGATGAACAGATGTAATCTGTTGTCCACTAATTGTATTCTATGTTGAAGTAATCCTTTCATTTACATTTATTTGTTTAGTTTTTTCGTTTTTTATATATGGTAAAAACCATTCAAAAATTGGTAAATTACGTTAGAGTAAATTCATTGTCTTTTTCCATAGAAGCCTATATTCTTCTATTTCCTTCGTAAAAGTTTGAAAATACCATTTTCTAATTTTATAGTCTTTTTCTAACATAAATTCTTTTTTTAGTGATTCTATATTTGAAATAAATTTATTTTCTATATCAATTATATTAATTGACTGCATATCCGACAAAGTAGTGATTGTGGGGTTGGTTGTGTAATAATTTCTACAATAAAGTTCTTGCTTTCCACTTGTTTGGTTTCTTGAGAATACATAAATTAGTATCTTATACTAGTAAATGGTTTAGATGTTTTATACTCGGACACAATTGTCTGAGGCCTAGTGGTGTTAAAACTTAATGATTTAGGTAAATGTTGAGGTCTAAAGTTAAAAATAATATTCCCTTCAAGGGTTTCGGTAATATCCGAAAATTCCCTTCTGGTCATATGTCTAGGTGATTAAGTAAGATGTTCCATACTCAAACCCAATCGTCTGAGGCCTGGTAGTGTTAAAACGTAATGATTTAGATAAATGTTGAGGTCTAAAGTTAAAAATAATATTCCCTTTAGGGGTTTCAGTAATATCCGAAAATTCCTTGCTAGTCATATGTCTAGGTGATTAGATAAGATCAACTTGCCATTCATTTGGTAATGTGATCTCATCCCATTTTAATAATTTTGGTGTAAAGGTAGCCGCATGTTCTGCTTCTACCTGTAATACTATGATTTCACATGATGGAGTCTGAATAAAACACCTAGGGTTGAATTGCGTTGTTAATAATTTAAAATAAATTCTATATAAAATTAAAAATCCTCTTCAATCTTCCTGTTAAGCTAATCTAGGAAGATGAACATCTAATACTAATGTATTTAGTATTGTTGGATCTTTTAGATTTACTGTGAAGTTTGGTGCACAGTTGAAATAAATTGGGCCATTGCATAAATTCGATTGGATTATTGCTAATATAAAAACTTTATATTTTAATAATGTTTGATCTCTTCGACATACTAAGACGGGTGTATCAATTCCTAATTTGATTAGTGGTTTAATTACAATTTGGATTATGCCATAATGTATGTAATTATAGCCTTTCTATTTAAACCTATCAATTGATAATGTTAATAATAACCCAATTTCTTCATATTTATTTTTAATAGAAATAGTTTGTTCATGATCTTTAAGTGTCAAAGCAGTTTTAAAATCAAAAGTTTTAATTTTATAAATTTCTTCTACTTGTTGAATAGGAATAGTCCATCTTGAATAATTATGATTACTAGGTATAATTAAAGATTCCCTAGAATTAGTTGTTGTACTAGAGTTTGAACGACTACTCCTTAATAATCGTCATAGTCTAGAGGCCATTTTACCTGATTAATACATAAATTACAACACAATCTCTCTACACAAACTTAGTGAACGGGAACATCCCCGGGACCACCCAAAATTGAATTGTAGACATGAGCTAACCAACGGTGAATCAAGCTTATCAATGTTGTTCTAAGCATTTTGGTATCAGAGACAAGTTTTATCTAATTTTTGCGTTTATTATTGCATAATCTATCTGCATACACTTAGAACAACCTTGGAGGTTTACAGCGCTATACAGGATCGATCTTCAAACATTGGTACAAAAACATAAAAGGAAGTAGAGAATTATACTAGTAATTTTGATAAACTTCCAACGTTTATTGATAAATGCTAAATACAAAGTCTTAATAAAATTTGATTACAATTGTCAAGAAGAATGGGATACAAGTTTCCAAAAGGAAATACAAAGGTCGAGGATTAGGCTAGAGGATTGAAAAATTTGTAAAATTGTTCAATGATTCTCCATGGTTCTATTGAACTCCTTATATAATGATGGTGATTTCATCTTCACCGTTGACAGTTGTTGCATCTGAGTCATTTATTCGTTTGGTAGGAAAGTAGGTGGATCATATGTGCTTGGTAGCTAGTATCCACCGGTTTTCATCTGTCAGTCTTTTATCCACCAGTCAGTTGTTTTGTCTTCTTGTGATGATGGTGGAATCTTACTATTGTTAGTGCGTCTGATTGTTTACTGCTAGCTTTTACTGTAGTCTTTTTGTCTTTTACAGGAATTATTCAAAAAAGACGTTGCTTTGCATAATTGCGTAGAATCTTATCTTGTTTTTTCTGACGTACATAATTCCAGATGTCATGTTGTGTAATGGGATGCTATTGTTGCCAGCATATACTGTCTCGTACAGCATTTTGCACAACTTCTAAAAATTGTTTAAAGAATGAAGGAATTAAGGTACCTGCAGAATAACACATGGTTAGTTTTTTTTTTTTTTTTTTCTAGTGCTCGGAAATTAAAAGGATCTTGAGCATAACTCGCCAAGTCTGGATGAGGTAAACTGGTCGAGCGTAAGGGCGGTTGAGTAAAAGAATCGGAGGCCAGTTCATCATCAGAAATATTGGCCCACTGAACTTTGAAGTCTTGAGCTTGTTTAAAAAGGGCTTGCTGCATCTCGGCCATCATGTTGTCTAACTGGGCCTTTTGGGCTACCATTTGTTTAGTAGGTTTGTTGGATTTCCTGGAGGAAACTAATGGGGTAGGTGAGCCGGTGGTATGAGGACTCCGTGACTTAGAAGGAGTTGAGGATGCCACTGGAGTAGAGATGGTCGGCAATGTTGGTACGACTTTCGATGTGAGCTTGATGGATTGGGCCAAGGCCTTGTTCTTTTGAAAATCCGCTTCGACAGCTGAATACCCGATCATGACATGATCAAATTTATCCCACCATTTGACTCAAAATTCCCGAACAATCGATAATGGGATATCTTGGATTACCAGTGGAGTATCTTCATAATACTGATGGCATGTGATATGCCAAGCCATGATCCATGGAATTTCATAATCAATGTGAAAGGCAAAGACTTTATGGGGTTGGATTATATCTTTATACAATTTTTCATAATCGATTCGGGCATTATTAATAATACTTGGGTAAATAACTGGTAATGAGTCGCAATAAATCCACCACTCAATGAACCAAATTGGTAAGTGTTTAGGACATGATTTATCAAAGCGGATAAACCATAAATGTGTAAAAGACTGAAGATATAAAGTATTAAACCATACAACTTTATAATCTTGGTAATTATATCCCATTGGTTGATAATGTACTAAGAAGGGTTTAATGTCCCACGCATTGAGGGATATCTCTTGGGGTTGACATACTCTTTTAATTTTGATGGTAGAAAAGATAATTGTATTATCTTTAGACTTTCTATGGTGTTTGAGCTCAACAGAGCCCGAGTCAATCAAAACTAACTCATAAAATTGCTGTATTTTAGAAACATCAACAATATGGTAAAAACAATTAGGATAGAACATCCTATTGGTGAGAGTGATGCGGTCATTGAGTAGAGGTTAGGGCTATGTGAAGTTTTAATGGTTTAGTGATGTATTGGCTCTCATTTGAGATAGGTTGGCTAGAAAAAGAAGAAGCCGAGGCTACAGCCTCTTTGAAAGTTAACAATGGGTATTCAGCTAGGGTTGCATACGGATTTGACCCGTATAAGTACACAAGCCCATCAACAGGAGGATTGCAACCAGCCCAGACTATAATAGTTATTGCTCCCACTAACTTTTTTGTCAGGGGCTAATTAATAAAAGGCTTACTCTCTCACTTCTATTAACCAACATAAAGGCCGCATTTAGCTCGTCTAAAAACGAATACTAAGGACACATTCCTCCTTTGATTGTTCCAGATGAAGGGAGACTGAAATTCATAAAGTAAAAGGACTGCATTTAGTTCGAGGCACTGATGCTCATCCTCAGCCAGGTCAACATAGGAACAAGGGGAAAATTTTTTATCCTACCTTGAAAGGAGTCTATTTTAGGGTGATGTCAATGAACTCTAAACTTAGGAGTGGTGCTGTTAGTTGAAAAGGTTGGGTGTCACATTGATTTTTTTTAAAAAAAATCGTGCCAATGTGAAAAAACAACAAAAAAACTGCATAAGTCTAGATGTTTATGTTGAAAAAAGAAAAACAGAACAAAGAAAAACCATTCCCTTGGGTCTTGCTTCATAGATCCCTTGGTATTGCTTCAAGGATCCCGACCCGGATTCAAAGTCAACAAACCTAGAAACACAGACTATTTGCGTAGAAAGGAACCAAACTGAAAGTCAAGAAGGAAGCTCATATTTGGTTATAAACTTTGGCATCATGAAATATTATTGTGGATAGCAATCAAATATTATGGGAACACCCAGCACCACATATTGCTCTTTAACAAGGCATTTCTATGCCTTGGCTCTTCTACTTAACATGTTATCCAATTTCACACATATCTTTGTACAGGCAGTGTGCAAAGCCTTCGGGAAGCATGACGAGCTCAGCAACTAATGTCGTGACAAATGGTATACATCAAAGAATCAACAAACTAAGGCCCTATTTAGCTGAAAAACAGTTTTTTGTTTACTAATTTTCAATTTTTATTTCTTTTTTCACTTTTCCATTTCCACAATATTTCTAAAAAATAATGCGTTTATTTCTTTTTATCGAAATGTAAAATTTTTAACAACTTAATATTTATTAACATTTGTTCTTAGATCAATCATTCAATATGGGATCAAAATTGTTAATAAAACAAATTACTTGATAAATTTATTTAGTATACTTTTTTATAATAAAACAAATGATTGAACTCAATTTGTGGTAATTCAATTCATAGTTATAGAAAGTTGTAAAACCCTACGTACAGCATACCAGCATATTTTATATTGAATGTTGTTCTTGATGATAATGTATAGTAGAATCTAACATATGCCAATATATTTAAATTGAACTATGAACACGAATGTTAAGCTAGTGATGATTGTTGCATTAGAAGCGAGAGCTAAACTCATTTAAGATTAACTCAATATACTAATGAGTCAGAGTCAAGCATAATTTTATCCTCACTAAATGAATGAGTTAGGTCTAAGTCAAATAATACTCAAATTAATTATGATTTTACCTAAAATATAATTGTTAACAAGTCAAAAATGGATATTAATGCCACATTATTTGTAATAACAAAGATCTTTAAAATTATTTAAATATAATTTGGTAAATCTTGTCATTGAATTAACAATGCACATATTTTTTAAGTTACATAAAATATTAGATNATTTTCAAAATATAAATCTTAGATTAATAGTATATGTGGGATCAGCAAAACAATTGAAAACTTTGCGGCTATAACAAACAGAAAATTCAAGAAAACACCTATTTGATACTTCCTAAATTTTTCAATTTTTTTATGAAAATTGAAAAACACGTAGATTTGAACATACTTTCTAAATTTTCTGATTTCCTAAAAATATTTCCAGAAAAAACCCACAACTGAACAGGCCCTGTGATTACACAAGTGTTGATCCTTTTGATCAAACCAAAAGAATAATACTGAGGAATACATAAATAATGCAAACACAAGACAACAACTAACAGAATAATGTGAGGTTTGGGAAGGGAAAGTGTGCATATTTATCTTTGTGTTGCAAAGATGTAGTTACCACGGTTTGAACTAGTGAGTAAACAAAAATTAAGAAAAGAAAATTGTGCTACCTTTTCTTTAGCAAGCTCAGCAGATCTTTCCTGTGTAATCACATTGCCAGACAACTTTGACTTAGCAGCTACATCAACTTGTTCCTGTAGACTTACGTACATGGTTTGTACCGTGTCAAGCAAAAAGCGATCACCACCGTGCCTTGCTACAAATGACACTGAAACAGGACACTTGTTATGATTCCCCAATGGCACAGTGACCTGCATCGAATCCAACAGAAAGATTGATCAGTATATGAGAACACAAGGCATAGTAGTGTGACCTCTTGGCATGAGCGCACACACACACAAGGGCAAGCTGGTGCACTCCAATTTATACACACAGACAGAGACAGTTAAGGATGAGTAAAGAAGCTTAACCTGGCAGCAACCTGACATGCTGGCAACAGATGACAGACAAAACATACGGCTTTCAAAATCCTCATAAGAAATATCCTTCCCATGAAGTTTTGGAGGAGGATCAGCAAATGTAGGTATTACTAATATTCCATCATCCTGTCACAACAATCAGTGACATTAAGAAGAGCTAAATAACCATCCCTATAAATGATACAGGAGGGTTCGTGTAAAGATGTTTTAGATAATAATAATATCATCTTTTTTCACCCCTTCAAGTATTGCAACTATTTGGGTGCCCAAAAACAACTAAATAAGGATGAACAAGATTTTAAGAATGCTGACTAGGAATCAATATTCTTCTGACAATCGAATGAGTACAGAAGCCATTATTTCTTAAAGACGACATGTCAGTACAAGATATTTCATCCGCAAAAATACGATAACACCCAAATGAATGAATGAATGAACATAACCATAACATTGCATTTTAATAGCTTAGTCTGTCAATAAGCATAGATGCACAGGAACAAGCATTAATCCGAGTTCTGCAGTTGATTGGTAGGAAAAAGTGGTCAGAAGAAAATTCATGTCATTCTCACAATGATCAGATTAGAGAGTTCAAAGGCTGCATCTGACTGATAAAAAGAGGAAGTGGTAGGTTGAGTCAACAGAACGTCACTATAAGACAAACTGGTAACTGGAGTCAAAATTTATGTAGCAGCTCTGTTGCTGATGGCACGCCGACATTTGACTAACTAGGATTTCCAGGGATGCATCCTGATTAAGATTTGAAGTCGTTGCAGGTATAAGTGTAAGGTGTAAGTCTAGAGAACAGCATCCTGTTCTCATTGGGTATGTTGAACATTAGAATAATATGTCGCAAGTTAATTATAATGATAGTAAGTAAACTAAAAGGTGGTAAATGAAGAAGCTGAAAATATATTCTCTTGTGTTGTACAGATATGGGTGGCAATTAGTAATGTTTTAGTACATATACCTTATCACTGATGTTCCCATCAATCTTCCATTAAAGGTAAATAACTAATCCAAAGCATAATACTATTCCCTCCATTTACTTTCCATTTCACACCAATGTTGGAGAGATCCTTTGGGTGAAAACTTTACATGATTTCCTAATCTTCACTCCATTTCCCACACTCGTTACAGTATCCAAATAGAGGAAATTAATAAATTCCGCTTCTCTTCACTCCAATTCCCATCACTTCCTTCAAAAATAAACAAAGCATTACTGAGTTAGCCTATTTCGCATAGAACTATTACACTGCCTGTTACCTACTTAAGATTACGAATAGAAAAAAAAAATGTTAAGATGGAATATTTTTGAAATCCTCAGTGGAAAGAATGGAGGGAAACTTACACTCAATGCATCTGTCCAGCTTAGTCATCTATTTTACATCCTTGTTTTGTATTTACTGTAACATTCCAAAGAAGCAGCATATTTAAGCAAATTTTATGTAATGGCCCTGAGAATATCAGTCTTTACACTAGCATGGTTGGGATAATGTGGATGAAAATATCGATACTGGAATCAGCTTTATTATCAACCATATTAAGTGATATATATCAGCATCAAACATATTGGAAGCCTTATTTTTTTTTTTTTTTTGGTGCAAATTGTAACATGCAGGAAAACATCAGTCATATATTCGCCCGACACTAACATATATATCGGCCAACATATCACCCTATAATTCATTCCATATCATAGCATACATAAATCCAAGTATTGAGGGACTTTGAATATCACAAAAGGACAACATACATTAGTCTAAGTAAAGAGGAACTTGGGATATTACTCCTTTAGTTTATAAACAAAGTAGCATCTCTTACATGACTTTCAAGATTTACAACATCACAAATAGAAGAAATGGTAGTGCAATTTTCCACAAATATCGAATGCATGACTTCAGTTGGTAGACAAGAAGTTGACCTGGAGTGTTAAAATCAATTCCCAAAGGTTTATGAGATTTCATTAACTTTACTCCATAAAACAAATGGTGTAACAATACTTTTCTGTGTGCACTTTCCAGCATTTTTTTTTTTTTTGAGCCTGAGAAGAAAGGATGCTAAGGGATGAAACACAGTAAGAAGAATGCCGAATTCTTGAACATAATCCACAAGATGTACTCTGATACGAGTTCCATGGCCGTATCAGGTACGCAAAGGCGAGAGGTGGCGATGGCTGCGAGAGGGGAGTTCTGGCAAAGGAACAAAGGAAAAATGAGAGAGAGGGAGAGAGGGAGAGAGAAGCCGAGAGGGAGGG
>JAODPA010159553.1:26615-81899 GCA_025585075.1 Nepenthes mirabilis
GAAAGAGAGAGCGAGACAGAGGTGAGTAGCAAAATGAGTCTATCTCAACCAAATGTCAGTACACGTATATAAGCAATAACAACCCATGTAGAGCAATCTACGTGTAACAACAAACTAACAAATTAAACAACTTAAATAACAAAACAAACAAACAATCGAGGACCATATGAGAAGCAGGTGCATCTGAGGCCGAGGTGCCTATGAGGCTCGTAACATTGCCGTTCCCATCAAAAAAATCTTGTCCTCAAGGTTGAACAAGGGAAAATTTGGATGGAGAAATGCCTTCGGACATCTTCGAACATTTTCAGAGCTGCCCTTCTAACGCTCTTCAGTGTCATGGCTGAGAACCCATAGAAATGTACAATAGAGATGGATGTACAGCTCACAAGGGTACTAGGAGACGCAAGAGACAAGAGAACGGTAGACCGGATGGCAATTCCTATTTCCATAGCAGCAGCATCCAAGGCATCAGTCTTTGTGCAGATTCTATGGCTCATGCTCAAGGCAGTAGCAATGATGCTGAACATGCCCAAGGCAGTGACAATAATATTGTAGCTTATGGCAAGGTCAAGGATAATAATGTTTGTGGTAACTCCGGTCCTACAAGCACCAGCAACATCGTTCACAGGGTTGGAGACTTCTAGTACATCCACAGCTAGCTTCAAGCTTGGAAGCAAAGGATTTCCATCAAGGCCAGCAATTTCATGTAGCAGAACCTTTAGGTAGCTTTGAGTCCCAATTAAGTACCAGAAGACAAATGTTGCTGCAGATGAAGCCACCACACATTTAACAAATGGTTTAGTCATTTCATCTGCAAGCCTTTGTATGAGTGCTTCCTGCCCTTGAGTATCTTCCACTATCTGAACAATCTTTGCTGCGATCATCTGCAAGCATCTTCCACTGGTAGAGTTGGAACCAGTGGTGGTGGTTTCGTTTCCTAACAAACTGCCCCAATTAACTAGTCTAGCAGAGACTCTGAGACTATTTTTTTTCTTGTGGACAGGGAGCAACTCCCTGGTAAGCATCGATTCCTTCACAACACTTCTTCCTGCAAGAAGATTCCCATCTGCAGATATTGTTTCTTCAGGCACAACCAACAAAAAATCTTTAACACACAAGTCATCAGTTGGGACTTCAGTACAGATAGCATCGGAATAAAATACTGAATTGGTCGGATTAACACTTTCAAATAGAGTAATTACAAGTTGTGGCTGAGTAGCGACCAGTGATGACAGTTCATGCATATCACTAAGCATCTTTATCCTTGCTCTCTCCTCTAAGGAGCATCCAGGAAACACGAAGCCAATAAGCAAGACCGGTTCATCAAGGAATGATGCATCCCAGTCAAGTTCAGGGCTCTTAAGGGAAACAGCACCTACGATGAAGGCAGTAGTGGGTCCAAAAAGATCAGACTTGGTACCAACAATATCTCCGACATTACCACCAATATTAGTAGCAATAACAGCTGAATTTCCTGGGTGATCCTTCGGGTTGTTCCCCTTAACTCTGTCTATAAGGGTTGCATCAACATCAGCAGCTGTTAAATGAATACCTCCACCAACTCTACCGACTAGTGCCGTGGAAGATCCAGCAAGACCATATCCAGGCATTGATTCAAACAGACCTCCCCACTCATCGCCATGGTATAGCTTGAAGATGTTTCTGGCAATGTAAGGTACCAATGGACCATTTTCAGCAAGAAGGAAACCCTTCACAGCCCCTGACCTCAATGCAATAATAAAAACTTTACCAGTCCCTTTTCTTGCCTCTAGGGTGGTTCTAGCACATGCGCAAGGCTGGCGACTCGTGTTGAAACTTGCCACAGAGCCAAGGAAGAAGAAGAGCAAAATTGCAATTGCAATCATTTAAGTGCTGGCATATTGATATTCAATGAAACTAGTGAAAATAGCTAACTCTACAAACAGACTGTGAAAAATAAAAGCTATGCAAGGCATAGCTACACCAAAATGGGACTCATTTGCTCCAAGTGTTAAAGCACTTCTACCTACTCTTCTTAAGCCATCACCATTCCCTTCACCAATTTTAGCATCGACAGGGAAAGGAGGAAATGATAATGGTATCTGTGCTATATTAGGAGAGTTGAGCCATGAGTTGGCTCTAAGTCCAAATGGAGGATGACCAAACTTGTTACATTCATAGCAAAGCTTCACAAAGAGGACGAATAGATGATCATCGGTGAGCATTTGAGCATCTTGTTGTTTGGAGACCCTTCGTATGACAGAGCATTTGGTGGTTGATGGGTGTAGGGCACACTCACGATTTGTGTCCACTTTGTTCCCCACCAATTTAGTCAAGCCAACAGCGTCTGGCAACAGCATGCGTTTCAATAAGAGGAGCTCACGGCTAGATGTTGTTGCGGCTAGAGTGAAGTCCTTTATGGGCCAGTTTGGAAGGAGAATGGAGGTAGCTAGGGATCTCGGTGCTACTGCCAAGATTTGTACAAGTTGTTTGGAGGGCGGCAGGAAGTGGAGGTGTGAGCATTCATCATGAGTAACGATTTGGACTTCGGTTATAGCCTAAGGTCGTATAGTTAGGGTTTGAGCAGTTGGAGGTAAAATATCGGAGGTTGAAGTTAGAAATTGTGAAGGAGTTGGAAGAACAGGGGAAGTTGCGGGCCGTAAGGTCTGTCAATCGATCTTGGTTAGGGTTTCATTTATGAATTGTGGAATTTGTGGTTTAGTGAACGTATATGTGGCGATTGGAATTTCTAGAAGAGTTGGAGGATGGAAAGGAATGGTGGCAGAGGCCATGAGTGGTTGTTTCTTTTCTTGAGAAAAAGGGTGACCAATTTCAGTGAGGGATTTTGGACATATGGAAAGGAACGTACTTGATGTGTGTTGTCATTCGCTCACCTCCAACTCCTTGAACGCCTTCGACCTTGCTGGTAAGCTAGGGTTGGAACAAAAATATAGAATTTCTGTGAATAGCAGACGAAGATGAGAAAGCGGAGCTATAATCGAAGGGTCGGTTGGACGCGATGGGGAAATTTTAGACGTCAAGGGATGGCAATCGCTTCGTTCTCGTTCGATTCAGACCAGAGATTGATGGAGTTCAGTGATGGACAACCGGATTTGTGTTGTGGTGGAAGCCATGGAAAAAATGTTTGCGGCGAGTTTGTCCGTAGCCCGTCGGAAGTACTTTCTTGTGTTGGCAAGCTCAACATTGGAAGCTTCGAGTGCATCTAGGGCTAGTTCTTCGGTCAACTTCTCCTCTACTTTGGTCTCAATGAGAACACCATTTGATATGAGTTCTATGGCCGTATCGTGGTAAGCGAAGGCGAGAGGTGGCAATGGCTGCAAGAAGGGAGTTTTGGCAGAGGAACAGAGGAAAAACAAGAGAGAGTGAGACAGGGAGAGAGAGACCGAGAGGAAGAGAGAAACTGCGAGAGGGAGAGAGGAGAGACAAAGAAAGAGAGAAGTGGGGGACGGAGAGAGAATGCGAGATAGAGGTGAGTAGCAAAATGAGTCTCTATGTCTCAACACTATGTCAGTACACGTATATAAGCAATAACGACCCATGCGGAGCAATCCACGTATAACAACAAACTAACAAACTAAACAACTTAAATAATGAAACAAGCAAACAACCGAGGACCATATGAGAAGTAGGTGCATCTGAGGCTGAGGTGCCTATGAGGCTCATACCATTTATTTGATGCGAGCATAAGCCAGGAAGAGAGCTCATCCTAAAAGACCGGTCTAGTAGGAGGGAGAGCCTCCTAACTTACAAGCTGAAGGTTTTGCCTCAAGCTTTCTAATGTGGAACTCACATCATTCCTCCATCCTTCAACAGCCGCAGACCTTGGCAGCTGCACACTGCGGCACTTTACTCGGCGGTTTTCACTCTGCGTCACTTCACTCCGCCCCAGCGCACCGGCAATAGGTCAATCCCTCCGCAGGTAGCCCTTTTCAGTCAGAAATTTCTGTAAGTAGCTCTCTTCGATCCGGGGTTGGTCTCAATGAAAGCACCATTTGATACGAGCATAAGCCAGAGGGAGAGCCCATCCCAAAAGACCGATTAACTGGAGGGAGAGCCCCCTAACTTATAAACTAGAGGTTTTGCCTCAAGCTTTCCAATGTGGAACTCACATCATACTCCATAGATGTAAAGGAAGCTCAGGTACAATCAATCGTTAATTCGCTACATCAATCAGGTATCACTTTATATTTGTAAAGTAGATGCAATCAAGTCACCACCATAGATAAGGCCTACTGGTGATTTTCAGTTGCTATAAGCTGATGGATGAAAATAATAGTTGTTACACAGAGACAAGGTCCAAAATGTAAGGCAGCTATAAGGTGTCAATTTTCACTTCGGTTTCAGCTCAAAAGAGAGTTTAGACCCTTGATTTTCTTAGAAAGAGGAATGATAATATTCCAGATTGTGTTGTTTACAAAAAAAAAATGGATAACAATTGACAATGGAAAAGATCACTTGATTATTCATGTTAGGTCAACATCTGAATTGTGATAGTTATCTTTTGCTCCAGGAATGAAAGACTGAAGCACAGATGATTCAGAAAAGTGGGCAATGATTCACAGATGATCCAGAAAAGCATGAGCAATAATTCCTCATGTCCTTGGTGATGCATTAGAAGGAAAAATATATGTGTAATTCCATGTATACATAATTACAAATATACATAGATAATTTCACACATACACTATTCTTAGTAGGACTTCACAAGATAAAAACCTATAACCATTTTCCACAATTTTGTTTTACCAAATATCATATATGTGATCCTCATCCTACTTAAATACAATATTTCATAGATAATTTTTTTTTACTTTACCGTATCTGGTAATATTTGGTGACTATTTTTTCTACTTTATTTCTATATAAGATAATTAAGGTATGACTTTATACAAAATCACAGTTGAATCATATTCCAAGGAGTATGTGTTGGAAATTCAGTTATACACTTAGTCAATTGTTGTTATTTTTCTGTTACTTCCCGCCAACTATACTTAGTCTTGTACTAATTTCTGTTAGTAGTTACAGCTGTCCCTCTTGGTTGTATGTCTAATTGGATGTATCTCCTAGTAATGTATCCATTCACACAGAATCCTGAAAATTGATCAATGAGGAACTCTACACTTGTCTGCTGCTGCTCTTACTTTGTTTTTCTTCCTGAGTTTCTTAATCTTGCAGCTGTATTACTACATGGTGTCCAAGACACTCTGCCATGGTTGCCAGTGAATATGTTTGACAGACTGGAGGCACATCCTCCTCTATCTCTACAACTCATTTTCTTGTAGACGATTCATCCAACCCTAATTTTCTACTTCGTGGAGACAATCCTGGAATCCAGTTACGATCTCTGGTTCTCAATGAACAAACTACCTATCCTAGAGTAGATCTATGCTCATGGCCTTGAGTGCTAAGAACAAGGTCACCATTGTTGATGGAACTCTAGCACAGCCATCAGAACTATCTGATCCTTTATACAGTCCATGGAAGAGATGCAATGATATTGTTGCTTTGGATTCTCAATTCTGTCTTAAAGGAACTAGCACAAAGTGTGATCTATATGGACTCGGCTCAAGCAATGTGGGTTGACCTCAAAGAAAGGTTCAGTCAAGGAAATGAACCAAGGATCTATCAACTTCAAAAGGCTATATCTTCTATCTAATAGAACAATGGACAATGGGCCAGTCAATACCTCTTACATAAAATTAAAAAACAACTGGGAAGTGCTAGTAAATTACAGACCACAGCTTCTTGCTTTGTAGTACATACAAAGCAAGCTTACAGTATCAATCCCAGGATCATGTACTCCAATTCTTAGAGGGACTTCATGATGCATACTCGGTCATTAGAGGACAAGTTCTACAAATGAACCCTATGCCATCAATAAACAGTGTTTTCCTTGTACTGTAAGAAGAAAGATTGGGAAATTACTTCTACAAGTCAACAGATTCCAGAATTGGCAGCCCTTGCTAGAGAAGTGTTTTTTTTTTTTTTTCAGAGTCCTTATTTTCAACAATCTGTGAACTGACAAGGACCAAAACAGAACCATGGCCAAGTAAATAGGAAGGATAGGCCGATTTGTGGTTATTGTGGCATCAAATGACATGTAAAGGATAAGTGCTACAAATTCATGGATTTCCACCAGGCTTTCGATTTTCTACAGGAAATAAAACAGAAAATACGCTCAAACCCCCTTCAACTCGATCAGATCTCCAGTGAAGCCTCTTTCTCTCCAGAGCAATGTCAGCAACTTCTTTCTTTCCTCAAACTGCAATTGGACAACAAGCAGGCGGCAGTTGCAGTTCAAAACATGAAACTAGGTTCAGTAAGTCAGGCACATACCATTCAAACATCTACTCTGTCACTAGAACCCTCCTCCATGTCTTTCTCAAGTATACCTTCTTGTGAATTGAGTTTTCTTTATAAAGACCAAAAATTTACTCCATGGATCATTGACATGAGGGCCACCGATCGTATGGTTTGCTCTGTTTCTATTTCAATTCTTCTTTTGTTATTGCACACACATCTGTAAAACTCCCAAAAGGGATAATGTCACCTGTTACACATGTTCATAACATTAGATTTCAAATGGCTTGACATTAATTAATTTTGTGTGTACCTTCTTTTAAAGTCAATTTGATTTCTGCAAGTAAGCTGACCTCTTGTCACAATTATTGCTTACTTTTCCTGTCAAACATGTATTTTATCCAGGACATGCACATATGGAGGACAGTTGGATTGGGGTTGCTTAAAGATGGCCTTCACTATCTTCAGCAACATAATAGTCAGGATGCAACTGATAATCAGTCTCAGGTCTCTTAGGCCAATTTGACTCTATCCCAAGAATATATTTATTTTTTGCATTAGAGGCTAGGACATTTGTCCAATTCCAAACTAGCTATTTTGAATAAAATAGTTTCTAATATAATTTCTCATTCTGAGAATTCCATTGTACTGTATTCCCCTTGGCGAAACAGCACTGTTAACCTTTCCATCAAGTGACAATGCTACTAGTGCTTTTCAAATAATGCACTGCAATATTTGGAGACCCCTCTACTATTTCTCAGGATGGTTATAAGCACTTCCTCACTACAGTGGATGATTTTAGTAAAACCATTTGGATGTACTAGATGTATTATAAGTCCCAAATAGTTTCTTGATTCAAAACTTTTGTACCTTGGTTGAACCCAGTTTAGCACCAAAGTTAAGTGCCTCATAACCAATAATGGGGCAGGATTTGACCTCAAAGCTTTTTTTTCCTCCAAAGGAATCATACACCAACTTGCTTGTGTTGACATTTCAAAATAAAATGTGAAAATGAATGCAAGCGTCAACACATCCATAATGTCACTAGAGCATTAAGATTTCAAGCCAGATTGCCCCTCACTTTCTGGAGTGATTGCATCCCACAGCTACATGTCATAAATTGAATCCCAAGTCCACATTTACATCATATCACCACTTGAGATCCTTTTTTCAAAACAACCTTCACACAAAGTTTTTGGTTGCCTTTTCTATGTTTGTACCCTCAAAAGAAACCACCCAAAGTTTGATGGTTGAGCTATGCCAAGGGTATTCCTTGATTATCCCCACGGTATAAAGGCATGTAAAGTCTATGACCTTCAAATTCAAACTGTGACTTTGTCTAGGGATTTGGTTTTCCAAGAAAACATCTTCCCTCTTCAATTTGTTAGTAAATGTAACTCCAAAATTTCTCCCACTTCATAATATGAAGTCAAACCTCATTCCCTGCGAGACAAATCAGTGATCATACACATGGCCATCCTCTCCTTGTCTCTCAATAGACTATCAAATTTCAATCCCTTCATCTTCCACCCGAGCCTCAGATTTTTATCCACTTGCATCACATGCCCCACCCCAACAGTTGTCTGACAGTTCCATTAGAAGATCATCTAGAATCAGAAAAGTCCCTAGCATAACTGATTTTCATTGTAATCTGGCCCATCAATTATCCTCATTACAATCTGACTTGGGTGCAGCTACTACTCCATCAAGTACAACTCATGCTCTCTCTTCTTTTTCTTACTTACACAAGGTCTTCACCATTTCATAAAGCCTTTCTTATTAGTCTCTCTTCTCATTGGAAGCCAAATTCGTTTTATGAGGCCATTAAACACCCTGAATGGTGTCCTGCAATGGAAGCAGAGCTACATGCTCTTGTTGCTGATAACACCTGGACTGCCTTATGAAAAAAATCCCATTGGAAACAAGTGGCTGTTCAAGCAAAAACTAAAATAAAATGAGACTGTAGAAAGATTCAAAGCTCGTTTAGTAGCTAAAGGCTACACCCAACAGGCTGGAATTGATTATCAAGATACTTTCTGCTAGATTGCAAAACTTGGTACAGTCAAAACTTTACTAACAATTGCATTTGTAAGCAATTGGCAACTTCATCAAGATGAGATTAATGCTTTTTTGCATGGTGATCTTCATGAATAAGTGTATATGAGTTTACCCCAGGTTATCATCCTCTTGGATATACTCAGCAACCACAAAGGATCCTTGTGTGCAAACTACACAATCTAGCTATGGTCTAAAAGACCTCACGATAATTGATCCAAAAGCTATCATCCTTCATATTGAAACAAGGATTCTTACAATCCATGGTTGATTATTCTTTGTTTACGAAGAAAGATGGGAACTCCTTTACTGCACTCCTGATTTATGTTGATGATATTATTTTAGCCAAAAATGACATCTTCATCAATCAGTTCAAGCACATTATTGACAACAAATTCAAGCTTACAGATCTTGGTGTCCTCAAATATTTCCTTTGTTTTGATATTGCTAGATCCTCTCCTGGTATTTTCCATTGCCAACGAAAATATGCCCTTGAAATCTTTGAAGATGCCGGTTATCTTAGTTGCAGTCCAGCTAAGTCTCCCATTGTTCAAAACCTAAAGCTTAGCCATTTTGAGGAGTGTATTTCTAACCCTCTAAGATACCATAGATTTGTGGGAAGATTGCCTTATTTGAATATATCAAGGCCAGATTTAGCCCTCTAGAATACCGCAGACTTGTGGGAAGATTGCTTTATTTGAATATATCAGGGCCAGATTTAGCTCCCAATGAATTTATTGAGTCAATTTCTGGATAACCCCAAATAACCACATCTCGATGCGGTGTATCATGTTCTTCGTTAAATAAAAGGGGCACCGGGACACAGATTATTGTTCGTTTCTACACCACAGTTTCATTTGAAAGTATTTTGTGATTCAGACTGGGCTGCATGTTCAGACACCCGGAGATCTATCACAGGCTTTGCCATTTTCCTTGAAAATTCATTGATATCGTGGAAATCAAAGAAACAACATTTGTCTCTTGATGTTCAGCTGAGGCCAAATACATGTATATGGCATCAACTTCTTGTGAGCTTACTTAGTTGAGAAATCTGTTGAACAACTCGATGGTTTATCATTCTCAGCCAGCATTGCATTTTTGTGATAACCAAGCAGCATTTTATATTGCCGCTAATCAAATTTTCCATGAAAGAACAAAGTATCAAAACCAATTGTCACATTGTCCGGGAGAAATTACAGTCAATATTCATTCGAATGTTCCATGACACCACAAGCTGCCAAGTTGCAGGTATCCTCACTAAGCCATTGCTGCTTGCCAGATTTCATCAACTCCCCACCAAGATGGGTGTCCAAAATTTACACTCGGCATCTTGAGGTGGAGTGATGGAAATTCAGTTTTCACATTATCAATTTTTGTTATTTTCCTGTTACTTCCTGCCAATTATACTTAGTCTTGTAAATAATTTCTGTTAGTCAGTTGTTATAGTTTTCTCTCATCTTCTTGGTTGTATATATTATTGGATGTATCTCCTAGTAATGTATTCTTTCACACAGAATCCTGAAATAAGATCCATACACAATTCTACACTAGTCTGCTGCTCTCTTACTCTTATTTTTCTTCATGAGTTTCTTGCTGCATTTTCTACATCAAAACAATAAATTTATAAAAAATATATATATATGTAGAGATAGACTAGCAATTAATCCATCATATATCACTGGATGTATCTGACAGTAATGTATTCTTTCACATAGAATCCTGAAATAAGATCCATAAGGAATTCGGCACTTGTCTGCTGCTCTCTCACTCCATTTTTCTTCATGAGTTTCTTTCTCTCTCTACGTGAAAACAATAAATTGATAAAAATAAAGTCTGAAAAGATAGAGCAGCAACTAATCCATCATCCAATGCAGAAAAGACTCACTTCGCATTACATAACAACTTCAGAGAATGCAAAACGAATCCACAGCAAAAGGGACCATGGAAAACCTAGTGATCAGCGCCTCCCTTGCAAGTTCTCACTCCAATGCATTACCCCTCCATTGTGGATAGTCCATATGTAAATCCCATCTTCAACCTTCCATCTAGGCCCTGTCACTCTCCATTGTAGTTATTAGGTGTTTTAATCCTATAATGTTTATAATAGGGGAGTTATTTGTTTCTTAATGTACACAAATGAGTTTTTGATATCAAATTAACCAGGTGATAATCGCTTCTTATTGGTTAACTTGCTCTAGCTAGGTCAATAATTCAATGCGGTTTGCTTATGTAGGGAATTTCTTGCTTTTTAAATATTTTAGTTAGGTTTCTTTTATGTCATCATGATTATATTTATTCCACTTTCCTAAATTTCTTTTTTTTTCATCAGTACCCACATATATGATGTTTAATTTTGTTATAATTTTATGGACATAAAGTTATCTTGCAAAATGTGTTTAACAGTTAGAAATTCAATTCATTGCTTAAAGCATAGATACCTCATATTTATAAAAAAACAAAAAGGCGAACTTTCAAAAATCTGTTGAAAACAATTGAAAGGGAAAAAAAACAGTGCCCTATGCATTGCAGGGGTACAAAACAAGAATTTCGATCCAATTGTGGGGCTTTAGTTTGGATGGGACCACTCATGCATCCTTTATTATTACATGGTTAGCACATTTCCAAAAGGGACATGAGATCAAAGACTGAAACAAAGTGGGAGCAGGTACTAGGTTTAAATAATGATGGAAGAGCTATTTCCCAGGCTTTTTAACAGAGACAGGGACTATCATTAGGCTAGGATATTGTAGTCAGGGACAAATATAAATCACTTGTTTTACTAACATACCAGAAAAGAAAGGATGTAAAAGAAGCATTGAAGATGATGAAGATTGAGAAGAAGTTGGATCAAATGGTATCCCTGTAAAGGCAGAGGAGTTTGGTGGAGGAGAATACATAGCAGTCTAAACTGATCCATAAAATCTTAAGAAACAAAAACATGCCAGAGGAGTGCAGAAAGAGCATACTCGTTTTACCAGAACAAAAGGAATACTAAAAGTTGTGAACCCAAGTACAAAGTTGATAAGTCATACCATAAGTTAAGTGAAATGGAGATATAGCAGAAGCTAAGGACAGCTACAAGATATAAGTATATTAGAACCAATTTGGATTCATGTGCAATGCAAGTTCTGATAGAATAGGGTCGAATATGAAAGTTTTGATGAGATTTATATAGCACAGTTGAACCATCCTGGACTTGAAGCAGAGACCTCGCCCATGAAATTAATCATTGCACCTACAGTCCAACCATAGTGTGACAGGCGGTGTGCACAAGGCCAGGGAACGAATTCAATGACGTATGAATAATCGGCGAGAAAAAGGAACTTTCACATGTACTTAACCAGAAATAAAATAGCTGGTAAGTGTAAAAGCTCCAAAAGGATCAATTGGCTTTATCCATGGTAATTTATGTACTTCTTTAGTCTGATGGAGCACTATACAAGGAAAAAAGGGAGGAACCATGAATGTTTTTTTGTTAATTAGGAGAAGGCATTTGATAATCCAAGATAAGCCCTATGAAAAAGTAAGTGTTTTCATTGAGTACATCCAAGTTATAAAATATCTACGATGGAGCAATGACGTGTTAAGACATGCAAGAGAAACTGAGGCTTTTTCAATGAGGATTGATTTATTCCAAGAGAAATCTTAGAGCAACTATTTGTATTCCTTGATTATGATAAACTACACAAATCTAGGACACTCCGTCGTTGTGCATGCTATTTGCCTATTGTTAGAATATGTTACAATATGCTTTAGTATGTGCTATGATACATTCTTTATAATGATAGTTTAGTACTTTAATATTTGAAAACAATCATATAAATACATGTAAATAGACCAATTCTAAGTAGAGGGTTTTCTCATTTCTTCTTATTTTATAATTTTATATGGTATCAAAGCGGGCTACTTTCAAAATTATAGCCAATGCTTCTGTTGCCGCCGTTGAATTTTATTTTTTGAGGGGTTGAAGATTCACTTCTCGTCATGAATCAAAGCCCCATATTATTTTCCTTCTTTTAATCCATTTAGAAGACCCACAATCAGATCCAGGGCTTGGTTGTAAACCCTAGATTTGTTGAATTTCATTCGATTGTTCAAAACATGGAGTTATTACTCCAATTTTTCGTATTTATGGGGATCAACTACATGTAAGAAAGGTTTTCCGATTGATCAACTGAAGAAGATTTGTTGTGTTTGCATGTGTTTTTGCACTGTTGTTGCCCAAATGATATTATTTGTCCTCTTCATGCCAGCTGTCGCAAAGACAGCTGAGTTTATTTGGCTTCTCATTGTAGTCAGCCATCTGAGAAGTTCCTGAGCCAGCTCCTCAATGCTATAGTTGATAAGGCTATTCATACTTGCTTCAGAACATTGCCAATATAGGACCTGCTTTAGAACTTCAGCAGGTTGTAGAACTTCCAGTGGGTATCGATTTGATACAGCTGGGTTGCTGGTTGTTTGTTGATTACTCATGAGTAATAAATCTGTATTGGTTATTTTTGGAGGAAGAGACGGCAATGAAAGAATTATTTGTTTTCATTATGGTAGAGTTGGTTACAAATAGAATAAGTATTGGTAGTTACAAGAGAGGCCTGCTACAAATCCTAATCATATTGTTACTACTATTGTTCAATCCAATAACCTCAATAACTGTTTTTTGGCATCCTCTCTAGCTTGGATCGTGACTTAGGCGCCTTAGATCACGACTAATTGACGGAAATCTTGTCTAATAACCGACTATGCTCCATTATTCTCGGCATTGTTTTGGCTAATGGCTCCTTTGCAAAGGTTGAATGCATTAGCTCTACTTTTTTTATATGGAATTTTTCTCTTATCGGTTCTTTACTTGCCAATTTCTCCTTTCAATATGCTATCAATTAATATGTTTGCTTGACAATATAATTATTATACAATATTTTTCTCCATTCATTGTGAGTTTTAGGATCTTACTATAAAGATTATTTGTAAAGGTTACCATAACTCAAGAAGTCTATACTTGTTCAATGAACAATCCAATCCTATTTTCTATTCTAGTGAGTATATTGTCGAATATCCCTCACCAGGACGATATCCTAGTATATAATATTATTCATAAGGTTGTAACTCTAGCACATTTGTCACATGTGCAACTTTGTCCTCCCAACAGTCAAACATATGTTCATAGTCCTTGATAAGTGTTTGGCTCCTCTTCAAGAGTGGATCCTAGGTCGATCACTATCAAGTCAATCATTCCACCAATAGAAACTATTTCCTTGACAAGGGAATTGATCTAGGCCTTTAGATTGCATTACTGAGGGTTCATTACGAGTGTACTCAATATTTATTGTCTACTAAGTTATCTTATGCTAATGCTTCATCTTTTCAACAGACTTTTGTCTCCGCATTGGACTCCATTAGTGTGCCTCGACCTGCATCCAAGGCCATTTCTCATCATTGCTAGCGAGCAACTATGGAGGAAGAGATGACAACACTCGACCATAATCACACATAAGGTCTAGTCTCTTTGTCTCCGAGGCAAAAAGCCATTCATTGTAAATGGTTTTATACAATGAAAGTCAATAATGATGGTTATTTATCTCAACTAAAAACCCATCTAATGGACAAATGGTATGCCCAGACATATGGGGTGCACTGATACCTTTTCTCTTATTACTAAATTGATTTCTATCAGGTTTCTCATTTCATTAGCTACTACTCATCACTAACCTTCACATCAATTAGACATTAATAATTCCTTCGTAAATAAGAATAGGGGGAGGGTTATTTTGACCAACCTCCAGGATTCATTACTCATCACTAACCTTCACATCAATTAGACATTAATAATTCCTTCGTAAATAAGAATCCTTAGGGGGAGGGTTATTTTGACCAACCTCCAGGATTCATTACTTAGGGGAAGTCTAAATTTGCATGCTAATAGAAGAAGTCTTTGTACGGTTTGAAACAATCAAAGCGAGCATGATTTCGTAGATTCTATTAAATTAACTTTGAGTTTGGGCTCTTTCGTTCTGACAATGATCACTCTGTGTTCTATTGCCACTCTAGTGCCAGGTTTATTATTTTTCTTGTGCATGTGGATAACAATGTGATTACTGATAGTGATTGTACTAGAATTGCGAATTTGAAAATGTTCCTTTAAAGTCAATTTTAGACCAAAATTATCGGAGTTTGCATGAGGTCAAGTGCCATTATGGCATTTTTTGGAAATAATGTACACTGGATTTACTTCGAGAGACAGGTATGAACTACTCAAAATCTTATGACTTCGAGAGACAGGTATAAACTACTGAAAATCTTATGATGATCTTATAGACCTAGAAATTAATTTATCACCAGAAATTAGAGAGATATTTGCTGAACAATAGAAGTATCGATGATTAGTTGGCAATCTTAAACACATTACTGTGACTCATATAAATATTACCTTCTCAGCTAGTATTGTGAGCCAATTTCTGTCTTCTTCCCGTGTTCTTTTTAGGAGGATGTGATACGAACTAATGAGATATCTCAGGGGCATTGGGCATCCTTTAAAGTAATCATAGTTATAATTAGGTTAATGATTTTTCTAATGCTGATTAAGATGAATCGTCAAATGATCACAAGTCCATGCCTATTATATTTTTTGTTGTAGACAATATTGTGTCATGAAAGGGTAAGAAACAAAATGTGGTAGCCAAATCAAATGCTCAATCAAAATATCGTGTTTGACACATGTTACCCATGAAGTAATGTGAATTCGACAATTACTAGAGTCTCTTGGATGTAAGATTTCTGAACCATCTCAACTGTGGTGCAATAACCAAGCAATCATCAATTACATTAAATCCTGTAATTCATTAGTGCACAAAAAATTTGGGGTAAATTGTCACTTTATTCGTGAGAATCTCTAATGGGACATAATATATATTTGTCATGTGACTCTTGTAGATATTCTCACCAAGCTCTTGTAGTTTGAGTTTCATACATCTATAACAAGCTAGGCATGATCATCTATATTGCAGCTTGATGAGAGTGTCAAAATATGTTAGAATACATTTTTAACATACACTTTAGAATACGCTATAGTATGTTCTTTGTAAAAGTAATTTAACATTTTTTAATATTTGTAAATAACCCTATATATATGTGTGTGTGTGTGAATAGACCTAACTCAAGTATAAGATCTTCCCAAATGTTCCTATTTTATACTTTTACACCAATGACATAGCATAGGTGAACTAGACAAGACAAGAGAAGGTATTAATGCTAAGTTGCAAATTAGTACATAGACTTTGGAAACCAAAAGTTTTAGCATACTAGAAGGAAAACCAAATACATGTAATGCACATTCAGTTTAAGCATGTCAGTGTATGAAGGCAAGGGATAATAGATTTGAGAGACAACCTAAAGGGGAATTATTTCGAATATCCTGGATATAGTCTCAAAAGACAGCGTGACTGCAAAATATATTACTCTGAATAAAAATGGGTATGACGAAGTGGAGAATTACTTCAAAAGTTGCAGCATAGATGAAAAATGCCAAGATGGTTTTATAGGAGAGATTAGGATTTGCAATGATGTTAGACGAGATAAAGTTTGAAAAGAACCGTCTTGGGCACAATGCATGAAAAGCATTTGGAATAGTGCAACTTTAAGGTGATGTAAGCTGATGGAAAAGGTGATTTTTTTTGGGGGGTGCTTGAGGGGACTTTCAAAGCGATTCTAAAACTATGGATTCAAACCAATTAATTGCAATGTAAAGTACCAATTCGGAACAAACTAGTTGAGATAGATCAAGAAGACAAAACAAGAAGCAAAGCACTTTATTTGAGAAAAAGAAAATTTTAAATAAACAAATTAAGTAATCACATAACTTAAGATTTTGAATTTGATTAGTCTTAGGATAGTGAGGCTGATTCATGGCAGAAAAGCAACTACTCTCTTGAGGGATTTACACAACAACCTCCCCATTTATAAGTCATTGCGGTATTACCCGTGCACAACGGGCAAACAATACTTACATGGGATCTTGGTGCCTTCTCTTAAAAGAATAGAAGTTGAGTTCGAATTCTTACCATACAGAACCAAAAAATAAAAAATCATACTAAGAGCCTACGATCGTGCACACGGGAATCGAGCTATTCTTACCATACAAAACCAAAAAATAAACAATCATACTAAGAGCCTACGATCGTGCACACTGGAATCGAGCTTGCTCTATAGTGGTAAGGCCAATAAAATTTCTAAGGAAACCATAAAACATGATCTTGCACACTTAAAAATGAGGCGGAAATGGCCCATGATAGGGTTGAATGAAGGAGAAGAACCCATGTGACCGACAATGCTTAATGGTAAACTGCTCAGTTTGGTTATTTTCCTTTAGATGGTACATTATCTACATTGGCATATACATTCCTTGGAAGCACTAGCCTTTTTCTTCTATTAGCATGCTGGTCCTCTACGGGGAGTTTTGGTGCAAACATATAACTGTTACCATATAACCTAGTAGTTATGGGTTTTTGAGTCATGGAAATAGCCTATTGTAAAATATAAGGTAGGATTGCAGACAATAGATCTAGAGTAGTCCAACCCTTCCAAGGAATTCTGTACATAGCAGAAACTTTGTACACCTAACTGTCCTTTTTAGTATGTCAACCTCTCCTCTATCTTGTAAGAGAAATAGTACTACTTATTTAGAAGGCAAAAAATAGAACAGGTGTGTCCGCTCAGACCATTTTCTTAATCCAAGATTTCTTTCATAAAAAAATAATAATAACCCCCCCCCCCAAACAGAAAACTGGCACCACTAGACCCTAACACAGTATTTCAGCTGTTTTTAGAATAAAATAAATTCTCAATAGAAGCTAAGATCGCAAACCAAAAACCTGTGAGCACATATTACTTATGTTAAATAACAAAAAAAAAATGCTTTAAACTCTTTAGCTCACTCAATCAGTAGAACATTACTAAATCATCCATTCACATATCCTTAGTACACTTAAACTGAAGACACATAGGAATCATAGTAAAATATTGCATTCTGTTTTCCTTTTGTTTCTTTTCCCTTTTTTAACTTCAGAAAAAGTGTTCAGGAAAGAAACCCCAAGGATGCCTGGACACAACACAGGTATAAAAACATGAGACATGGCCAAGGGACACATAAATTATTGACATCACAATAATCAACAAGGCAAGAACAAAGCAATAAAACTAATTGAACACAAACTCACATACCATTTGTTGATGACAAAATATTGTTAAGTGTAACATATAGTACCCAACATTCCCTATCACCTTTTCCTTCAAAATACCCACCACCTTATATGTAATGTATTTTTGTATATTAGTATGTAAGCACATGCATTTTATGTATGGGTGAGTGGATAGCCAATGTTCTTCTATGATGGTATCAATTCGAACTCACTTGGTTATAAAGCATTGACCACTCAGTGTAGCTGGGACTATGGTCGTGTAAGTACAATAATACCCCTTCCGATCAGTTTAAAACAAAAAAAAAACAAAGTTTGAGAGGATTAAAAAATTCTTTATATTTGACTTAAAAGTAAACTAAAAGAATGCCTATAAAGTACATTATCATAGAGCTACATTAGCTAACAGAAAAAGATAGGTCCCTTCCTATTAAAAGAGTTGCACTGAGTTGAAAATCAGTCAATGTGCAATATTATAGCTAGGGTGACAAAACAAATATTCATTAAGAGATGAATCAAAACTAAAAAACTTAAATTGGACTATCCCAATTCATGCAAGTTACTTCCGTGATTTTAATGCTAGACCTCATAGTTATTGAGAGCATCCTTACAGTCATGCTAAGGGAAATGATCCCAAAAATCAGATCAATGGTTATAAAATGAATGTATTCAGACAAAGCAGACATAGATATTATGGGTCAATTTTTTTTCTCTCCCCTTTAGATGTGCAAAATTCAACACACATCTTTTGTTGTCAAACATTGTCATACACATCCTAATGTGTCCAACACTGGAAAATGAAATTTTTTTTTTATTTATTGGACAGATATTGACCGTTGGAGGCTTTAGGGTTAAACATACCAAGAGTAACATGAAATACAACTACAGCAATTCAAGGAAATGACAAAAGTTAAAATTGATGGTCAAAAGTTTTTGAAGCAATATATAGATTTTTTTATTTAATTCTAACTTGCCGAGGACACAGTCAGATATGCAAACGACATGTTTTGGCTTATTTTTAATTCTCAAAACAAAAGAGGAGCTCTTAACAAAATTACTCATGTGCTAATTAACCCAAAAAATTCCACAACTGAGTCTCTTACTAGAGATAACTAGCTACTCAAACCCATTACTAGAACCTAATATCTGGGGTATAGAGTTTTGCGAGTTAATGTACAATATTGTATGCATCATATTCTAATATTAATGAGGATTTGACATTTTGGTGACATTTACCTAGCTTATGTGGCACTATTTTTTTAGAAAGATTATATCATGGCGTGTTTGTGTTGCATTTTGTCCTGTTTCTGTCATCTCTTCTTATCTAAAACTAAGAAGGAAACAATCTTGGATCCCTAAGACCACCTACTATGTTGGACAAATAAAAAGAAATATTCATGAAACAATCACATAATTGTGGTGGAAATGAGTAATTAATATAGATCAATGGTCTAGCTCTAAAACATGAAACAAAAAACAGGCATACCAAGCAAGTTAAATAGCAGCATCTCTAGATAGAAGAGGGAAAAATGCATTAAAGATGGCGTGAGCGCCTAAAAGGCAAGTGATCCACAAGTGAGAAAAAGTGTTTGATCCAAGTCGTAGCCGATAGGAAGATGCAAAGCTCAGCCTAAAATAAAATGGAGTATGACTGTTCAAAATGGGAAGACCTGGAGATGCTTCTGTTTTTAGAGGAGGTTGCATGAAAACAAGGAATGTTGACAAAAGAATTCGTATAGTTGAACCAAAAGTGGGCAGAAGACTTCTTATAATTGTCATTGTAGTAGACACGTGCTAGGGAATATCAAGTAAATTAAAGTACTCCAAAAACATAGGGAAAGGCATGCAATAACAGGCAAATTAATGTACTACAAGAGCATTGAGAAAAAACAAACGTTGACCGAAGTGTCCCTCTTCATCGGCGGCTTCAGATTTTTAAGTCTACAATTTTAGCATGCACCTGCAATGCTGTTCTAGTTTTGCAACTGTGCGGCCTAATGTACGGAGTACCATTGATGCAGCAAAAATTTAAAGGATTCCTAACTCCTGTCCTGTGAAGCTGTGGCAATTATTCATTTTCAAAATCCATCATCAAGCATGACATGATTAAACCCACAAGAAAAATGTGATGGTGATAGGTGCACATCATAAGGAAACACAAACAAAAAAACTCTTAATAGCTAGGGCTGGTTTAGGAGATCTTTTAACATTAATGTAATGAAGATTTTTTGAACCATTTGCTTTCGTTGCCTCCAACCCCCCCTAATTTTTCTCAAAGGATGGTCTAGTGCATAAGGAATCCTGTATTATAGGGTCTATGGAGGTTCAAATATACAAACCCAAACCCCTAACTGAAAAAAATATTGCTTCTGCAGTTTGAATATGAGATTTCCAAATCAAAATCAAACATATTGTTGCATCAAGGCCGGAGAAAGAGAGGGGAGGAAGTCTCACCATTTCTTACCTTAACTTTTTTTCATTTTTGGTATTTCTAATGTTTGTATTCTATAATCCTACCAATCAGTAACTATTCTATTTTGGTTACAAGTACGTGGCCTTATACCTACATTCCAAAGAACATCTATGATAGAAAAATTGCACTATAAATTACAATGTAGCCTACTTAAAAATGTCCCCTTGCTCTCACGCTCATCAATTTCCACACATAACCAGTAATTAATTTTTCCTCTCCTTTCAAATTTTCTTTTCCATTTAGAAAGATGAGTTTAGACACCTACATATTGTCATTGTCGTTCGGACAACAAGTGATATTTGGCCCATATGCAACGTTTAGATGATTTATTAATTATGGAAAACAATTGTTTAGAACAAAGTTAAAAAAATCAGATTATTGGTTAAATATTATTGTTGTACCAACTCAATGGTCACAATTTGGGCAACTCTGCCAATTTTGGATATGCATATCCAATATAACGAAAATTTGTGGCTCAATTGGCATGATCCCTATTATGTGTGCACCTGTGGTGTGTGTGTGCGCGTATAAAAGGCAGTCTATGAGACTCCCACATATTAGGAGTATAGAAAGGGTCAAATATATGCTACCTTACCTCAGGTTACATAGAGGCTGTTTCCGTAATTTGAACCCATTACCGTTTAGCCACAATGGAGCAATCTTCTTGTCACGCCAAGGATCACCTTCATCACACACGCCACCCTCCCCCCCACCCCAACTGGCCCATAAACAGGCAGAGCCATTCCAAAAGAAGAGTATATATAGAGAGTAGAGACACATATTCAGGAATCATAACTCTAACTCAACCATTTTACAGTAATATTATTCTTTTTCCACAAATTTCTCAATGCAAGATTTTACCATCAACCATTTTACAGTAATATTATTCTTTTTCCACAAATTTCTCAATGCAAGATTTTACCATCATTGAGTTACACAAACAATTCCCAAACGCATATCCGTACAATGTTCTTACATCAACTAAAGTGATTCATATCAAGTCAATACCTATTACCTTTAAAAGAACCTTTAAATGTTTTTCACTGATTATTAGCACAAAGACAGCGTATAAAAACTAAAATCATATCAAGTCAATACCTTTAAAAGAGTGTTGAGTGCAGAACGAACTTCAGCCCTGATTTTCTGGAGCTTTTGAATCTCGATTTCATCAATCTCCTGCACGTTGTTTATCTGAGCTGTTATATAAGGATCCAGACTCGGGTTCACTGAGTTGATCCATGCCTCATGATTTTGCTTAAACTCATGCCTGAATTAGGTTTAAGAAACCACTTCATGTCTTCACCACGAAAATTAATAAGACAAATGAAACCGCTCATTGAGCAAGCAAAGAAATTCACATGGAGATTATCATAGTCACGTTGTTTTGCTATGATATGAGTATAGCCACGTCTTGTATCACAGCAAAAATGGGGCCACTATGTTTTCTTCATTATGGGATGTTGGATGGAGGTAACAGCAGAATGATGATGATAGTGGAGATGGTTGATCAGGTTAATAATCTGTATGGAGGTGGTAGTACTACATGTGCTGATGTTTTCATCTCTTTCCAATGCCAATGACAGGGTCAAACCATCATTACAGCTTGCAGTCCGACACATTTTTATTACTTATTGAGCTGAAGTTTATCGATGTTGGCATAGTTTGCCTAAAATCCTATAAGGTAGCAACAAGCAGCATAGTGGATGAACATGATAGCTGAAAGGATTTCTTTTCCACATGATTGCTTAGATTATGTTATGCTGTTCACAGGTTACACAGGCAATGATTGTTATGGAATCTTGATGCTACAAGATTTCAAAAGTCATACAGAGAAAATAGGGGGACATCCATGCCTCCAATCTTGTCAAGGCTGTTGAGATGATTGGTATCAGTCTGCTCTTATATAGGCCAATTCAAGTATGCATCATGACAAATAAAGCTACAAAACCCAACCAGTTACGAAATATCCGTCCATGCCTATCATCAAGCAACAAAATCAACAGACCATATAAAGAGAAAACATCCCTCGCTTCACAATCCTCAACAGAGAACATGAAAAAAAAAAACAAAAGAAATAAAAAGAGGAAAAAACAGACCAAAAACTAAACAGTAAAAAAAGGGAAACAAAAAATATCAATCCTTGCTATAACTCATGTAACCCACATGCCTTTTGAATTCCTTATCTTTTCTAATGTTTCCCAAAGGCAAGTGGGCTTGCAAGATTTTCATTGATGTTTGCACTTTGAACCTTGTGATCCATCATTTGGGCATGCATATAACACCACCGACCTACTGAGAAAGTCCTCAGATTCGTTTTGAAGTGTTACAACAAGTATGCTGCGCATTTGGGTGAAGCAAATTGTAACACCTCAAATCTCTTATTCTGAGTTTGAGCAATTTCCTTCAAGTTATAAGTGCCTAAGTGTGTCACAACCAAGAACAGGAGTTGATCCCTTTTCTTTGACTTGAATAAGAACAAAAAGCCTAATGGAGCATGGTTGTTGGCCAATGGCATACTCCAGGGAGTACAAATGGTATCAACATCTACCTGGGACCACGGCATGCGGACTTTCAAGTTTCTCATTTTGTTTTCAAGCATTGTGAGGTTTTCCTGCTTTGAACATTGTGATTCATGATTTGGGAATGCAATTCACACCAACCATGCACTGGAAATTCATGGTATTCATTCAAGATGTGTAATGATGACACCACATATTTCAGGGGGGGATGATTACGACTCCCAAGGTTCCACTGCATGAAGTTAAAGGACCTTGCATTCACCTTATAAGTACCTAAGTGGGCTGTTGCTAACAACAAGAGCTCTACTGTTTTCTTGGGTTTGAGTGGGGACAAGGGAAAGGGGGAAGTGACTATTGGGTCAGCGACTTCTTTAGGGCATGACATTCATCTCTTGGCATACAATCAAAATGTGGAAAGTCCATTCTATCAGTTCTATAATTAAAAAATCAATGAGTAAATTGTTGTTTCCATATAAAGATCATTGCTCGTTAGTTATCTTCACAACATAACCTAAACAATGCATCACTTATCGCCCACAGCTATTAGAAGCCATGGGACAGTGAGATATCCCTTTCTATGCAGTGACATAGCAAGATATTTTTGAATTGATGTGTGGTGATTGATGTTTATCCAATGGATCCAAAACACAGCCTACTAATAAGGATCTTTGGCTTGGAATTGGTTTGACGAAGAAAATTTTAAAGGTAAGTCTCTCCTTGCACCTTTTATGCTTATGCAGTTGGCTGTTATAAATGATATAGTTTTTGGAGAAAGATAATTAAATATGTCTGCATTCAATGGGTTGGTTCCGCTTAAAGTCGAATTCTCCCTTTCTAATGTAAACATTATTGACTGCCTGGATAACATATTTATCTGCCATTTGTATGCTATTTTATGCTGTTTGGAGTCACCTTGGCACCCGTTAATAATTTTACTCTTCTACCAATCACAGGAGAAGTGATTTACTTGATGGCAATGATCCCACAATCCCAAAACCTATTTCTATATTTGCTTCTCTTTAATCAACTGAAGTTAATTAGCAACACTCTCATGTTTCCCTAAAGCAACAACTATTTCAGAAGTTGCGTTGCACAACAAACCTTTCAGAATTTGATTATCAATTGATAATGAAATGAAAATTATGAGCTTGCACATGCTAGCTACTGAAACTTTACTCCACTTGTTCTTCAACCCTGTTTTTCAGATGAAGTTCAAGTTCAAGAAATATTTTTGCATTGCATAAACATTCCTTTTCTTTTCTTTCCTTCATTTTCTAAGTAAATTTTCCAGTAGAATACCAATGATTTGTGCGACAAAAGTAAGCTTCAATCTGTCCTGCAATAAAATTAGCAATATTGCCAACACATAATATTTTCAGATACTAGAGATAAACAACTTCATGATAACAAATTATTTCTCAGTTTTGCCTAGAGATGATAATACAAATAAAATAACTTGCCTTAGAAGAAATTGCATAGCATAAGCAAGCAAACTAAGTGCCGAAGCCTTCAATTCACCATTCATCTTCTTGCTATAGAACTCCCTCAAGGTTGGCACTTTGGAATTAATATAATCTCCAAGATTCTCATGCTTTAAAATTTGCCCTGTAATACTAGGAATTAATGAACAAGGTGTGTTTAATGAGAAGGCATAACAAGTTTGAAAAAACAATGCGACCCTGAATGCTAGGAGCACAACCTAGTATGGGTCCTCCACCAACGTTTAAGCTTGTGGGTCAGTGATTTCTGAAAATGGTAAGACAGCATCATTGACTAATTGGTCAAGACTCTCGAGTGCAAATCCCAGGGACCCGGTTTTCTCATTATATTATCAGCACATGTTAAATGTGGATGTTGCTTAATTCACACTTCAAGCCCAATGAGCATTTACATGAGTGTGTTAGGAATCATTTATATTCTCATTTAAATGCTCAAACCCAATGAGCATTTACACAATTGTGTTAGGAATCACTTAACTGCTTAAGATTTTGGTTAAATGGTTCCTTGATCGTGGTTATCGAGCATTTAAATGAGTTAGAATCACTTAACAGCTTAAGCTTTTGGTTAAATAGTTCCTTGATCATGGTTATAAAACTATCCATCCAAGTCCTAGGTTCCTAGTATCTTACAGTTCCACGGCTCTCAAGCCTACACATTATATGAAATATGAATCTTTGAGAATTCCAATGTAGGCAGAATTCCATTGAATCATATAGAACCTAGGTATCCTAATTCTGCAGATCATTCATAGGTTTATTGTTAATGTGTTTCCAAGGTTTGAAGATCGAATACTACTTATAACATTTAATCAACATGAACTTAAAAATATGTGATCAACTCTTATAAACCCATTATAAAATTTCTCAATATCCCCCCCAACATACATAGTGACTGGCTGAAAGGCTAAAAAGTTTTGATGGATCTCTAATTAATAAACCTCTAATTGTTAAGGAACATTCGTGAAATATTTTTTAAACCTTTTACAATTCCACTTGCAATGACAAGATTTACCTAGCTACTTTACTCGTATGCTACTACTAATTCATTATTTACATGTGCAAATCGTGATGAAACTTCAACAAGTCAAATGACATAAAAAGACACTTGTAAGGAAGTTATTAGACAGAATATATATTATATTTTAGAATCTTATGTCTCTTATGCATTATTTTTTCTGATACATATTTTACTCATAAATCCCTTTTTTCTGTTTTTATTTTTAGTTAAGAAAGGTTGTTTGGATCATTTCATTTATATTAATAGATTTTAAAGGCCTCAAATCTTATTTTCATAAAACATTTAGTCATTCTTCATATTATATGAAACTTGTATTCTTAGCACATACACTTAAGTTTGTAGTATCTTACAATCCATGATCATATCCTAAAATCGTTGAACCCTAATGCCCCCCATCAATCCACAGTAGATTCCTAATTTTTGCTGCTTCATGTGATAGACAGCAAGTCAGAACAAAAGAAATCAGGTGGAGAGCCTGAAGACAGCAACTTGGGTCAATAATACAGCAAATGGACAGACAAACCCAGAGGAAAACCAGAGAACTGGTCTAATAGGTAGTGGCCCTGATCTTTATCAGCATGTCTCGGTCTACCCGGGCACCTCAGCAAAAAAGTAGAAGTTCATGACAAAAGGACGTACTTCCAAACAGCTTCTCAGTGGACCTAATCACTGGCTGAGCAACCCGGTCAACAGGAATTTTAAGAAGCTCAAAACAATCATCCGCTATCAAGATCTGCCTTGGATTACGTTGATTTGCAACTTGAAGTTGCAGCAAAACATGACCAACACGACGTAGCACATTAGGATCTTTAGCAAAACAACCTGCAAGAATTGCGCAAGTCAGGCATATAAGTTATTTTCAATCTGCCTACATAACTAATCTCAAAAAGATGAACAAAAAATAACAAAATAGAAAAAACAAAACAAAATGACCAATTCACAATAGTAGGAAGCAACCAAATAGCATTCAACTGGAGCAAATGCCTTGACGTGGCTACTCAATTCAGAAAACTGTATACCTCAACATAACAAAGAGTCCCATTAAGGGCCAAAAGGAGTGCAATTGATATTCCTCAAGTTTAATGAATGCAGTCGCAGTAATTTTTGAAAATTACAAATTATTATCTCCATTCGTTCTTTTGAAGACATAATTCCCTTAGAAGAAATTTTTACGAGAAACTGAAAAAGACATATCACTAGATGCAAGCAAACTTAAATACGGACAGAAAAAGCAAATGAAGCAACTTAATTGGAACTGATAAAAATAAAATGTAATACCTGAGTGTGATTTTTCAACTAACAATGTTTAATTTGAAATGTTTAACATTTATAAAGGTCTTATTGTGGGTTTGAATCATGGATGTCAAAGGTGCGCCCAGGCGCAAGGTGAGGCACAAGCCATGAGATGCACACCTGCATGCAGGGAGCACAGGCGCAAGGCACGCCCCTATTGGGCCTGAGTGCAAGGCCCAAATTTTATTAAAAAAAATTAAACTAAACCTAAATTTAAAGGAAAACCTCATCTCCTACGTCCTATCTCCCTCGACCACATTGGGCAGCAGGCTATTCTCTCTCTCAATCTAGGAATCTCTCTCACGCACACGCACGTACACGCACTCGCTCTCTCTCATGTGCTGCTGTCTTTCTCTCTCATGCGCACTGCTCTCTGTCCCCCTCTCGCGGCTCTTTCTCCACTCTCTTTTGCGGCTCTTTTCTTCTCTATATCTCTCTCTCCTGGCTCTTTTCTTATTTTTAATAATTATCTCTTTTGTCTTATATTTCTTTCTATTGTTCCTTTTTCCAATTTTATTACACTTGGGTCACAATATTGATTCCAACTTTCTACTATAGACAAAATTGATGGAATTCAAAGTAGCCACTCGAATAGAAAAGATCTAGTATGAAAATATGCAAATTTAGTGGAGCCCAATAATATGAATAATTTTGTCTATAATTTTTGTAAAAAAATTACTAAGGGAGGAGTTCAAAGAGTAAAACAATATATTGTTGGTTTTAGAAATATAACAAATGTATTAAATGTTCAAAACACGTTCATGAGAAGATTAGAAATTATATAAATAGAAAAGTTAATAAGAAAGCCAGAAATGAATTGTTGCTGAACACGTTCGTGAGAAGATTAGAAATTATATAAATAGAAAAGTTAATAAGAAAGCCAGAAATGAATTGTTGCATGATATTAATGAGATCGATAATTATGGTGAAGGTGAATAAACTGAATTTGATGAAATTAATTCTGATACTAAAAGAGGTTTAATTGGTGAAAATAGTAGCAAAACTATTCAATCTCTTATTCTGCGAAAGAAGCCAAAGTAAAAGGGTCTCATAGATGTCCATTTTACATTTGATGTAGAAAAAGTAGTCAAAAAAGAAAAAAAGCAAAGTTCAAACCAACAACAATCAATGAAACATGAAATAAAGAATTACGGGAGAAAACTTGTAAAGATATAACTAGATGAATGTATAATGCCGGTGAATTATGATAATTTTGTGGTGGGTATTAAATCTATAAGACAATATAGCCCTGATTTGAAATCACCTAATTATCATGCGGTGAGAAATCCTTTACTTAGGAAAGAAGAAGATCAAACTAAGAATATGATGAATGCCCATAAAAATATGGATATTCAATTCAATCGGACAATTGACATGATTCAGTGGTAGAAAAAAATATAATAAACTTTTTGGTAAATTATCCAATGAGATCATTGTTCATCAAATCCATTGATGCTTCTCATATTGTGAAGAGTGGAAAAATATTGTTTAAAATGCTTGATGATATTGTGGAGGAAATATGAGAAGCAAATGTAATTCAAGTGGTGACAGATAATGCCTCAAATTATATTGCATTAGGTTAGTGTTTTTAGAAAAAGTTGTTGCATAATAATATAATATGCATATAGTAGTATAATATACTAAGTTACTAACATAATGTTCTTATTTTTAATAGGAAAATTATTGGAAGCATAGAGGCTGAATTTGCATTGGACACCATGCGCTACCCATTGCAATGATTTGATATTGAAGGATATTGGAAACATGCCTAGAATCCAATCAATATGGAGAAAGGCAATATTCTTGAATGGTTTAAATAAGAATCATACTGAGACAGTTAACATAATGAGATAGTTCATAGAGTAAAAGAAATTTACTAGGCCAGCTATTACAAGATTCACAGCTGCCTTTATTACTTTTCGATTAATATATCAACAGCAAAACAATTTAAGAAATGTTCAATTCAAAAGAATGGATAACTAGCAAATGGGTAAAAAAGCAAGCAGAAAAAAGGGTAAGCAACATTGTCTTGATGCCTTCCTTTAAGAAAAATAGTCTACACCTAAAAATTGACTGATCCTTTGGTTAATGTTCTTCGATTGACTAATGCTGAGGAGAAACCTGCCATGAGATACATATATGAAGCTATGGATAGGGCAAAAGAAGTCATTGCTAAATCCTTCAATGAAAAAGTGGAAAAATATGCAGAGACCATTAAAATGATTTATTAAAGATGGGATTGCCAACTACATTACCTTTTGCATGCGATTGGCCATATTTCAAACCCAGAATTTTTTTATTCAAATCCAAACATTCAGCAAGATGAAGAGATCATGACAAATTTATACAAATATATATAAAGTCTTGTTCTAAGTGTAAAAATACAAGATAAAATAACTGATGAGTTGACAATTTATAAGAAAGCTTAATGTCTCTTTGGGATGAATATGGCTATAAGACAACGGAAGACAAAAGCACTAGATAAATTAGGTATTTTTATATAATTCGTTTCCTTTAATTGTCTTTTTTCTCAAAATTAAAGACATTTATTAATTTTTCAATGAACAACCAAATGATGGAGTTCATATGGATCTTAAGCCCGAACTTGCAAAAATTTACCATGAGAGTTCTTAGTCTCACATGTATTGTCACTTGTTGTAAGAGAAATTAGAGTGTATTCCACCAAGTGAGCAATTACTAATTAGTTATTTGAAATTGATATCTTAACTATAAAATAATTCATATATTTTCATATTGATTTACTTCTTGCGGCTTTATAGAAAATGGAGAAATAGATTGGCACAACAACATTTAAATAAATTAGTATTTATGAAATACAATTTAGCATTAAGGCGCCGATACAATACGCATGATAGTATTGACCCCTTTCATTTAAGTAATATTGATAAAAAAAATAAGTGGTTGATTAAATGAATAGATTGAGACTCTGATAAAGATAATAAATTTGTATTTGAAGATAATTTCTTGACATAGGGTTTTGTTGCCACTATTATTGAGATAAATAATTTTACACATCACATTAGATCAAGAATTAATACGAATGTCCAATTAAAAATGAAAGCTTCATCATCTTTGATAGATGTCTCTGAAGAAGTGAACATAGAGGAAACAGATAAAGAGGAAGAGATATTAAATCCCATAAGTCTTATGACAAGAAAGAAGATGAACTTCTAATTGATGATAATGATAAGTTTTAGTTAAATGCCATAAGTAATGACTAGTTTGTAAATATTATATCAAATTTGTTAATTAATTATTCCTTTTGGCTACTTACAGTGATATATACTTATTAATTACTAAATATTATTCCTTTTGGCTACTTACTAAATGCACCTCACGCCTAGATGCTAGGGGGCCTTTCTGCCTCGATGCACTTGCACCTTAACAACATTGGTTTGATTGAAGCCCCAAGAATTTCATGATTCGTTAATTGTTGTTTGTTTGAATTTTTACTCTTTTCTTTTTGGGACCACTTTTTTGCATTAGATATAAAGTAAATATCTAAAGGACCCTTTTACTTTGGCTTCTTTCGCGGGAATAGGGATTAAATATTTTGCTACTACTTTTACTAATTAAACATCTTTTAGTACCAGAATTAATTTTACCAAACTTATCTTCTTCTCCTTCACCATAATCATCGATCTCAATAGAATTAGGCAACAATTTATTTCTGGCTTCCTCCTCAACTTTTCTATTCATATATTCTCTAATCTCCTCACAAACGTGCTTTGAACATTTAATACATTTTATTATATTTTTAAAACCACCAATAATATATTGTTTTACTCTTTAAGCTCCTCCCTTAGTAATTTTTCCACAAAAATTATAGGAAAAATTATTTATATTATTAAGCTTTACCAAATTTTCATACTTCCATGCTAGATCTTTTCTATTCGAATAGCTAATTTTGAATTCTATCAATTCTGTCTATAGTAAAAGTTGGAATCAATATTATAGTGCCATATATAATCAAACCGGAAAAAAGAACAACAAAAAATATATATATAAGACAAAAGGGATAATTATTAAAAATAAGAAAAGAGCCGGGAGAGATAGAGAAGAAAAGAGCCGTGAAAGAGAGAAGAGAAAAGAGCAGAGAGAGAGTTGTGTGCAAGAACAGCGCGCGCGAGACGAAGAGAGGAGCGCACGAGAGAGAGAAAGAAAGCAATGCAAGATAAAGAGAAAGAGCGTGCATGTGCATGTGCACGCCCGTGAGAGAGAGAGAGAGATGTATACCTTGATCGAGGGAGAGCAGCCTACCTCCCAACATGATCGAGAGAGACAGGATGCAAGAGATGAGGTTTTTCATTAAATTTAAGTTTAATTTAATTTTTTTAAATAAAATTTGGGACTTCGGCCCAGGCCCAACAAGCATTCGCCTTGCGCTTGCACCTTGCCTCGTGCCTCATGGCCCACACCATGCCTTGGGCCAGCTAGGCACACAGCCTTGTGCCCAAGGCGCACCTTTGACAACCATGCTCACATTATAGAGAAAGAGATGCATCTCCAATCTGAATACATAATTCGTATCATAGAGGAAGACATACTTGCACAAGCTTTACAATAGTTGACCATAACCCACCTATCATGAAATATCCGCAGCGTCTACATCTGGTACCAGATGTATAACCATAGTAACACTTCAGCATAATTGAGATATAAAATATAGCAACAACATGTGACAGCAGGAAATCAGTTGGCACAACAAAAAATGACCTTATATAAGACCCAACTCATCTAACAAGTTACAATTGAAAAAAGTCACAATACACTCCTACAAAATAGTGTCTACAGAAGTTCAAACAGATACAACTGCAGTCCTATATTAAGAGACTAATTCAATAATTCAAACCACAACTTCCATGTTGCAAGAAGGATCTCACCGTGACCAGAAGGTGTTGCTGGGAAAATTTATCTACCTTCTTGATTTGGGGTATGTGCAAGAAATCAAATGCCGTTATTTTGCATACACACACACACACACAAAAAAAAAAAAAGAGCATGGTCATCTTCAAATGATTGTACTATGGGAAATTGTTAATCATTTAGGGACATGTGAATCTTTTTTCCTTACTTTTTTTGGGGAGAGGAGGAAGGGGGAGGAATATACAGCTTAGGAAAGTAAGCCCAGCCACAGCTATTGATGCGCAGGGATGACCCTAACCTCATAACTCAAGTCAAATCCCCAAAACAAGTCAGTGAAGAATAATAGTCTAGAAAAACGAAATGAAATGAAGATACAGCCTTCAAACATCTATGGGCAGTGTCAGCAAGAAAAGCAATCTAAAATGTGCACGACCATGCTAACAGTAGAGGGAAGCAGGAGGTATCCAAGCTGTCTCACGAAGATCTAGCCTAAGTGGGGGCATGGAGTTCTTGGGGCATTAGACAGCACAAGAGCCGGGGAGGGGGAGAGAGGACAAATCACCTAAAAAATTAAAAATGCTTTCTGTAGAACATACCAATACTGTCAAGACTGGGTGAAACAGCTATAACCCCTGTGTGTGAAACAGCCCCATATGACGGTCTAAATCCCATAACACAACAGAATCCAGCAGGTAGACTCACGCCACCAACAGTATCAATGCCTGACAAAAAAGGGAATAAACGAACATGTGAGAAAGTTCACCAAAGTACTAAAACTTTGCAAGACAAAACATAAGCACAAGAAAGAACATGTCATTTTGTGAGCGTCTGGTGGGACAAAATAATTATCAACCCCTAATAATATGATATACTTGTCTATCGCAGAGTTGGCAAAACGATGATTCGCATCAATTGCAACAAAAAAAGCAAAACCTGTATATTGCCAAGTAGCTGATTAGTTGGAACACGAAAGCAAATGAAAGCCATATCTCAAGATAGTGTAGAAATAGCAAATACAAACCCAAAATACTTGTATCATGCATCACAAAACATTTTATTTGATAGCAGCATTAACTACAAATCACAATAAAATCATTGAGGGTATCTTAATAGAACAGTGAGGCAGATTCATTTTGACCGAGAAGTCTCCATTTCAAACCACAAAAAGTCTTTCTATAGTGTAGAGGTAAGAAAATATACATCTTACATTCCCTAGACCAACAATGCAAAACCCTGGTCACTGAACCATATTTTCATTCATACAAATCACAATGTTATACGTATAAATCTTTGGTAGAAGAAAACAGCATAAAGCAGTATCAAAACATCAGGCACACAGCCCAGAAATAAATCTTCCTCCCTCCCTCTCCCCAACCGTGAAACCAAAACAATTTCATTAGTATGGATACTTCTCGAATTGTAAATTTGGTTAGTAAAAGGAAAAGGAACCAACCCTCCGTTTCACACTAGCACCGAGATAGTTTTATTAGTTCCACGAGAATTTCACTAGTACACTCCGTATTGTGAATTCCCTCACTAGAAGGAAAACAAACTAGCATTCAAATTTCCTTGCTCCCTCTTACTCTAGCACCAAGAGAATTTTTTTAATACCCTCTGACTTGTGAATTCCCTCATAACTGTTCAAATCCCTTCCTCCCTTTCCGGTACACTTTGAATTGCAAACTCTCTCATTAGAAGGAAACAGAACTCTAGCTCCCTCTCATTTAAGTCACTCAGGCACACCCAGATTTATTTAAAAGGAAATCATCAACCTCCTCTCCCCCAAGATAAAATCCATCATAAAGTAAATTGTTTAAATTATTATCCAGTCATTACAACCACATATCCTTCATATGCCCGCCTAACCCTAGTGTTACACATCAACATTAGATTAGCTGCCTTGACCAAAGCCTCCACTTTCCCATTCATTAAAGACTCCTAATCCCTTTACTTTCAGCCCAGACAAGATATGGAGTAGCCAACAACGGGAGCCTTTTTTTTCCTATCCCAGTCGGTGCTCTGGCCTCTCAGCTTGTCCATAGCAACTGCACACTCAATCCCATATAGTATGATCACTGATCATCAATTATGTAAAATCTGCTGCCACAACTCTGCATAAAATAGACACAAGAGGTTGCTGGTGGCCTCTTAGTCATTATTTTCATCTTCATCCATTCAACAACAAAAGTACAAACTAAGCAGGACACAAAGAAAGAAGCTAATGAAGAGTGGCATGGAAATGCACACAAAATATTGCAATTCGTTCAATTTAATATGAACTGAAAAAGAAAGGAATAATGATGAGAGTCCAAGAAGCCAAAAAAAAGTAAGATCACACAGACTCCAAGAATACAAGCAACTTCAAGAGAATAAAGAGGAAGATTACAGCCAGTTTCTTCCAAGATTCTTCAGAAAGAAGATGAACGAGTTTACCTAGGGAAATAGAAGAACATAAGAGAGACAATGCCAAGGATAAATACTATGATAGAAAACAAGAATTCTTATATGGGTTGTGGTTTGCGAGACGAGGTGTCAACAAGCCGGGACACTATGAAAACTGTTGTGTGGCATGGGTCTCTAAGTGAGTACTTGGAGGAGTGGTTGTGACTATATAGATTTCACATTGATGTGACAATGACATCGGCGACTATGTCGTGTGTTGTTGGCAAAGGAATCCCTGCTGAGCAACGATGTTGCCAAATCTTGCACCAAGGCAAGGTGTGTGAATTCTTCTAAGTCAACAACATTTTTACAAAGCACCGATAGAACTGAAGCAAGTCATGAGTGGGAACATAGAAACGCAACAAAGTCGGGATTGAGCACTTGACGAGTTTATAGAGATATGCATTTGTGATAATTGGGATATTTTAATGTAAACTCCTAGAAAACCCATAACAGTCAAGAATCCTCTATGGGGGAAGTTGGTGCTAGGTATTAGAATCCGAACCGGGCCATATAAATTTCTATATATTTTTTTTGCATTTATAAATTTTTATAGGAATTTAGATGAATTTAACTTGAATTTTAGTACTGTAAAAAAATTAAATACCCTATCGTGAAAGTCATAACCTTCCAATATATATTAGTACCAAAGACCAAAAAGCCCATAAACCTCTTTACAGGGGAATGAATTATTGAAATCTTCTTCCATATCCAATTGTTACCTTATTGCTATTAATCGCTTGCTTATATTTCCAAACTTTCAACTAACAATTTCATTGCGTTCTACAAACTCGGCACTAACATAAATTTCCGCATTGCGTCCCAGGACTAACCCCAAATACTTAAGAATGCTTGTGGTTAAACTTGACTAGCATTCGTTACCGCGAGAACCAAACACGCCGCACAGTTTGTGGCCATAAAAATTTAAACTGTGAAAATTGGTATTAAAAACTGACTTATGAGAAGAACAGTAACCGTTCTTGCAAGAACCAGATGCACCACACAATTTGTAGCTATAAAAATTTGGACTATGACAATTGGTATTAGAAACTAACTTATGAGAAGAACAATAAGAAGGTTCTCCGTTTTTGAAAAATCACACACGGTGGGATACTAATGGCCTAGGCGATGCCAGAGACTGCTGTTTAAATGACTCTGGCAGTTGATCCGACTATAGTGACTCGTCTTAAAGCTATTAAGAGACAGGTAACTAAACTAGAAGCCCGAGATGAGTCTTACGATAGGATGAAAAGGTGGACAAATAGCCTCACCGTCTAGTTGAGGGCCTTAGAATAGGTAATTAAAGACCTAACAAATGATATTCATGACTCCATAAGGGTGTTACAAGACAAGATTGCTGAGATCACCGATAAGGTAAGCCTTTTAGTGCGTGCTACCACAACTGATGGCAATGCCTTCGGCGGTAGCAAAGTCAAGCCTGCAGAACCTCGCTCATATGGTGGCATGCGAGATTCGAAGGAACTTGACAATTTCATCTTCAACCTAAAGTAGTACTTTAGGACTGCAAAGATGGACTCCGATGAGGCAAAGGTTTTCATAGCAACCATGCATCTGACCAATGATGCCAAGTTATGGTGGCAAACCAAATATGAGGAAATGGCTCAGGGGAGATTAAACATTAATTCATGAGAAGACCTCAAAAGAAAACTAATGGCATAATTCTATCCTAAGAATACCAAGTTCATGATACGAAAGAAGCTCAAACAGATTAAGCACATAGGGACAATTATAGATTATATTGAAGCTTTCTTAGCATGCATGTTGGACATTAAAAGCATGTCTAATAAGGATCCTCTTTTTTCATTTCATTGATAACCAACAGTCATAGGCTCAGACGAAACTATTCATTCAACGGGTGCAAGATCTGACTTTCACCCAAAATGCAACCGAAAGGCTTGTTCATTATGCTATTGAGAGAGGCAGCTGAAATCAAGAGAACGGTGGTAATCTCTTGAAGAAGCCTACAGAGTGCATCAAACGTCAACAAGTTGGAGTCCAAAGCCAAGAGTAGGAAAAGTAGCATTCAAAAGAATTCATCATTGGTGAACTCCTAGAGCTCCAAAGGAAGCATCAGTACGACAAAGAGTAAAAAGGCGTCTTCTGGTAGGTGCTTCCTGTGTGAAGGGCCACATAAGGTGGCACCATGCCCACACAAAAGAGCTCTGACTGCGCTACAAAGGAAAGGTAATCCACCAAAGTCAGGAGATAATGAGAATGATGGGAACCAAACTCGTATGGATGCGGTCCGCCTCTTATATGCCATGGAGAAATATGCCTACGCATCCACTAAATCCACAAACCTGATGTATTTGGAACTGCAAGCGAACGAAAAGAATGCTCGCACCATGGTAGACATGGGTGCCACTCAAAATTTCGTGACTGGGATGAACTGGATTAACTGGGTTTATGGTTGGAAAGAGAGGATGGAAGTATGAAGGCCGTGAACTTTAAGGAAAAGCCCACCCTTGGTGTTGCCAAGTTGATGCCCGTACGACTTGGAGAGTAGAACAAGAAGCTGAATTTTACAACAATACCTATGGATGACTTTGACTTGATCTTAAGGATGGACTTTCTTAAAGCGACTAAGAAAATGCCAATGCCTCACATAAACTTGATGGTCCTCATGGACATGAGTCTGTGTCTGATGAACGCCTCCATAAAGCTGAAAGAACTCAAGAGGAAGGGCAAGGACAGGGTACTATTTGCATTCCAACTTAAAAAGGGTCTAAAGAAACACGAACATACCTTCCTTGCGGCATTGTCAGTGGATGAGGATGTCAAGGATGGGCCTCCACAATCGGAAGTCAGCCCACCCCTAGAGTAATTTGAAGAAGTGATGCCAATGGAGTTGCCCAAGGTTCTTCCACCCCAAAGAGCAATAGATCACCAAACTGAACTTACACCAAGGACGAGGCTGCCCGCACGAGGAGCATACTGGATGGCATCTCCAGAACTAGCAGAGCTGCGAAAACAACTAGATAGATTAATTAGCTCAGGTTTTATTTGCCGCTCGAAAGCACCTTATAGGGTCTCTGTCCTATTTCAGAAGAAGAAAGATGGGAATCTACGTCTTTACATTGATTACAGGGCCCTAAATAAGGTAGCGGTAAAGAACCACTATCCGATTCATTTGATCGCTAACTTGTTTAATCAGTTAAGTAATGCAAAATATTTCACAAAATTCGACTTGAAGTCAAGAATTACCAAGTCAAAATCTCAAAGAGAGATGAGCCAAAGACCATGTGTGTAACAAGATATGAAACTTTTGAGTAGCTCGTAATGTCATTTAGATAGACCAACGCCCCAACAACCTTTTGCATGTTGATGGACCAGGCATTTCATAAATACTGGGACAAATTTGTGATTGTCTATTTAGACGACATTGTGATATACAATTCAAGCATAAAGGATCACATGAAGCATCTAAGGTTAGTGTTCCAGAAGTTGAAGGAAAATCATCTCTTTATGAAGCATGAGAGGTGCTCATTTGTTCAAGAGAAAATTAACTTCCTGGGACACATCGTGGCACAAGGTCAGATCATGATGGATCTAAAGAAGGTGCAAACTATCTCATATTGGCAAGTCCCATCTAATGTGAGCGAGTTGCGCTCATTCCTTGTCCTTGCAAACTATTATTGATGATTCATAGAAGATATTCGAGAAAATCAACACCTTTAACGGATCTATTCAAAAATGACAAGTGGGGGTGAACAAAATGCATGACGGCAAACCTTCGAGGAGCTCAAGGGCGCGGTAATGAAGAAGCCGATGCTAGCCCTTCCAAATGTAACCAAGCACTTTGAGGCACAGACTAATGCATCAAACTACACTCTTGGAGGAGTTTTATTGCAGGAAGGCCACCCAGTAGCCTACAAGAGTCAAAAATTAAATGAGGCCGAACGACATTATGCAGCCCAGGAGGAATTGCTAGCGATTATTCATTATCTGAGGGCATAGAGGCACTATTTGCTCGACTTCGAATTTGTGGTGAAGACTGACAACACTACCGCTAGCCATATCCGCACCAAACTGAAGTTGACATCCAACCGGGCTTGGTGGCAAGAGTTCTTAGCAGAATTTGATTTGGTGTTAGAGCATAAATCTGGATATTGCAATCTGGTCGCAGATGCTCTTAGTAGAAGACCAAACCTAGCTACCTTATCTCAAGTAGCCCACCTATCGACACGCGAGATTGCCACAACTATCAAAGAATAGGTAAAATAAAATCTTGAACAGGATCTAATGGCCGTGACTATTTCGATTTATCCGAGAAGGCAAGGCTCAAAAATTATAGGCAGACAAAGGATTGATCTTCACAAATGGACACCGGATTTTCATACCCAAGGTTGGAGAACTAAGGAGGGTGCTCCTCAAAGAATGTCATGGCACTCTGTAAGTTGGCCACCCAAGTGGCAGCATACCCTGAATTTGTGACAAAAAGACTATTATTGGCCTAAAATGAAGGAGGATGTGATGTTCTATACGAAAACATGTCTCACCGGTCAGCAAGATAAAGTCGAGCGGCAAAAGACGATAAGATTGCCGGAATCCCTCATGAACCCAGTAGACCCTAGGAAAGTGTTTCTCTAGACTTCATCACAGGGCTGCTCAACGTCAGTGAGTACTCATGCATCTTGGTGATAGTGGACAGCTTCTCAAAGTATGCCACTTTTGTTTCGACAACAAGTAATTGTTCAAGGAAGGAGACAGCATCCCTTTTTTTCAAACAAATCGTCAAATATTGGGGAGTGCCCCAAAATATTGTGAGTGGCCGAGATGGATACTTCATCAAAGCCTTCTGGATAGAACTCTTTAGACTGCTCGGTTCATAATTGAATATTTCATCGAGCTATCATCCTTAAACCAACAGTTAAAAGGAGAGATTCAATGGCCTACTCAAAGATTACTTGCAACATTTTCTAAGTGCCAATTAGAATGATTGGGTGAATATTCTCGATGTTGCTCAATTTTCTTTTAACACTCAAAAGTTCTCTTCTTCAATAAGAGTCATTTTGAAATTGTAATAAATCAACAGCCACTTCTTCCACGCACTATGGCTAAGTCATACCAAAGAAAGTGTCCTCTTACTTACAACTTTGCCCGGGAGTGGAAGTAAAACACAAAGATTGCCAAAGCCTACTTAGAGAAAGCGTCTCGTCAAATGAAAAAGTTAGCAGATCAGAATAGACGGCCTGTACAATTCAAGGTGGGAGATCTTGTGCTAATGAAGCTTCTCCAAGAGCAAATGCGATTTTTCCAATGAAGAAACAAGCACCTCCTACAGAAATGCTTGTCCAGATCATGGCTCGTGTAGAGAACATATCGTGCAAGAGAAATCCTCCAGAATGGACCAAAGTCCACCCCATCTTCCATGTGAACTGTTTGAAACCATATTATCCTAACATGAAAAACCCATCATGCAATCAATCATAACGCTCCAACATTCGAATGAAGACACCACCTGCACTATAATTTGAAGATATTATTGCTAAATGGGAGGTGACAACATTGACTGAGAAGAAGAAAGAAGTGCTTGCAAAGTGAAAGGAGACACCAACAGAAGAAACAAGCTGGGAACTTACTGAAAACGTGAAACTAAAGAAGTAAGAAGTCAAAGCTAACCTAAAGATCAAGTCAACAAGGACATCGACAACTTAGTAAGGGGAGAACATTAGAATATAAATCGACCATATAAAGTTTTACACAATTTTTCTCGCATTTTAAATTTTACTAATAATTTAGATAAATTTAGTTTGAATTTTATTATTATAAAAAAATTTGATACCCCATTGTGAAAGTTGGGACCTTCCAATATATATTAATACCAAATGCCAAAAGGCCCATAAACCTCTTTATAGGAGAATGGATTCTTGAAATCTTCTTCTGTATCTGATTGTTGTCTTATTACTATTGATTACTTGCTTGTATTTTCACATTTTTAACTGACGACTTCATTGTGTTCTACAAACTCAATACTAGCATAAGTTTCCACGTTGCATAAGTTTCCACGTTACATCTCGAGACTGATCCCAACCATTTTAAAGTGCTTGTAGTTTAACTTGACTGGTGTCCATTCCCGCGGGAACCGAACACACCACACAGTTTGTAACTATAAAAACTTGGACCGTGACACTAGGCACTAATTATCACTAACTAAGCTACACTATTATAGGGTACAGCTTTGAATGTCACCAGGACAATATAGTCTCCACAAGGCAAGGTGCCAACTAACACAATCCAGCCAGCGTTGAAGGGCTCGATAGTGTGGATAGTATTAGGGAAAAGGTTTAGACGGCTGCATTGAGAATAGGATATAAGTCATACTTGAAGGGATGGCCTTCTCAAGCGATGGGAGAGCTGGATTCTTAAGCCAATTGGATGACACAGTGTTACATGAGAGTAAGGTCATAGTTACCAAGTATGCTCTTGTCAAGAAATTAGAATGGTACATAATATCATGCTTTGATAGCTAAGATACATTACGAAATGGATTGCATTCACTAGTTTCATGACCATTACCGGACATAAAGCTCAAAGAGCCAAATGTTAGGGCCAATATATCTTGGGAAACATTGGCACAAACTGGTGAATTGGTATGTTCCCCATGATGGACAGGAGCAAAAGTGCTCCACGCAACAAGTTGCTAACCTATCATGGTAAACTGGACGCCAAGAAGCAATCAGTATGCTAGTTGCTCGACTAGAAGGTGTGGGAGCCTCGTAGTTGAGGTAAACGATGCAAAATTCATTGCAAGGAGCTCAACTAGCTTACCTCCAGTGGCTAAATATTAGAGTCGAGACTATTAGATACTCATATTGAAAAGAATGGCTTTGGCTTGGAGAAATCTCAGTACTAGACAGTCGATTTTTTATGCATTTAGGTGAGACTGTGACTATCCAATCATTATTCCTCCAATACAGCCCACGTAAATGCTTTCAAAAATCTTATAGCATAATCTAATAAAGAAACCAATTTTTTTAACAAAACAAAGTACTATGTGAAGGTCTTCCAAGCGAAGTGTGAAATCATGAAGCAGTTGCATTTAATCTCTTGGTTAGTTAGATGGAGAGGGTGAGTTTAAAGAACTCAATTTATTTTTTCAAATAGGAAAAATGAAGAATCATAAGAAAACAAGATAGAGTAAAACTTTGTAGTTGTGCAACACCTTTTGATGAGCCCATGCTTAATGATCCCCAAGAATTAAGGACTTGAATACACATGATTAAACCCATTCAAGAACAAGTACCCTTGGTGTTTTCCCCATTTATTATCACAGCTCAAGAGCCGTAAAGCACTAAGAAAAAATCCTTTCAGTTGTTGGTATTCATAAGTAATAAACCTCTACCCGAGTACCCAAATCATCTACCTAAATTAGTCCACCATGTTAGGTTACAGAGTTCAAGTATACGAAGTTAATAGTTTGAACAATGATCCAAGCAAGTACCCAGTATCCTTTCACAATCAAGAAACCATTATAACAAAACTAAACTAAACACATTATGGCTTATCTCATGTGCATAATTCAACTAGTAGGGATCAACACTCCCTGACGTGAATACACACTCCTATTGTTTTGCTGCAAAGCAAAAACATACTTGTCAAGTGTCATCAAATGACAATCACTTTATCCCGAAGCGGGCTATATTGGCTAGACAGAAGTACGTCATGGCAACCTAGATCAATATCAGCCAAAAGGAAGCTCGGTTGATATTTGATTTTGTTAACTAGAAGCAATATAAAAACTTAACTATGACAATTTGGTTGGCAGGAAGAAGGGCAAAGTATATCACCCTTTGAAATCAAAAAAGCCAACATAATTTTTTCTTACAAAAGAGGGATAAGCTAAATGGATCCTTTCCCACAACACTATACTAGGACATAACCCTTTTTTTTTCGGGTAGTTGGCATAACTGTGAATATACTCTTTCTTATTATAGATGAGTATCAATCTGCTTTTTCTTCACTCCTCTACCATCGTATTGCTTAGATTTGGTTAAATCATACAATACCTTACTTCCCCAAACTTTTTCATGCCTCCACTATTATACCATTAGGCCAAATTGCTTTCCTTACTAATCTTAATCATCCTCAATGCTTCTTTGACTTCCTCTCTTCTTAAATGCCAGAAATGCCAATAATAGGAGCGATTTAGATTTGCCTCAAAGTCACAATGCTTCCCTGGAGTTCGAGCAGTAACCATACTTCCATTATGTGGAAATAATTCACCATCTCTTTAGCAACCTCGTCTGCAGCAAATACCATTCCTCATCATTGTTGAGATATTTATCTTAGTTTAATTATTCTATTCTTCTATCTTTTAATTTAGCTAATCTAAAGACATCCTTTTCTCCCTCTTGGGCGTAAAGTCACTTAAATAAATTCTTGTACACTTTAGGCATGGCCTAATATACTTCCTTCCTTAACTTTTTCTTAATAGATTTATGCTTCTCCAAATTCCCATTTCCACCCATGTACAAACCATTATAAAATTATCATTTAGCTTTCCTTTCTCTTAGACCTCCTTGCAACAACATCAAGCTTCCTTTTGACTTGCCAAAAATTTCCTTGGTTGCTCTTGGAATACAATTACCTATCACATACCATGTCTCACTTGTACTCTTATCAAGACCACAAGAGCCACAATAAACATCCTTTCTCTAAAGAGATTGTGTATCACTGTTTAAGTTCCATCACTAAGTTTTCCATGAACTAGACCTTATCTTCCTCCTCTTCAATCTATTAAGATGCATCCAAAACCAACAAATAGTGATGTGTGGTCAAAATTTGCCCGATAATGTTCTCACAATCCTTGCAACTTACAATATAAACACACTCTTTTCCATATCATAAAGTAGTTGGAGTCTTCAATGAGCCACTCTTGTACATCATCAAATGCTCTTCCCTCTTCTTAAAGAATGTGTTGGCCACCATAGGATAATAAATCACATTAAAATTCAAGATATCCTTCTTCATTTCTTTCCATGAGACCAAAACCTCCATCCACCCTACATTTACCCATTCACATCCTACATACTTACATGAGCATTTAGATCTTTGCAGATATAAAGCATCTCCAACAATGGTATTTTTATGTATCCATTCACATCCACATACTTACCAACATGACTACTTAGATCTGTGCCTATAAAAATCTTCTCCAACTATGGCATCTCTTGGGATCACATCAATCAATGCCTTTGAAGATTTTCTTTCAACATTCTCCAATACCTATTTAAGGAGCATACAACTATTGATGATAGGATTTCTTTACCTAGCAACTTCTTAATGGCTATGATTATACCACAAAATCTCTTTAAAATCACTACATTCTCTTTCTAATCGTTATCCGCAATTATGCCAATACCATTCCTAACCGTATCCTTTACGAAATAACAGGATTTGCTGCCTATCCTTCCTATATCCTTGGTGACAATGGAAGATTTTTTATCAGCATGATGTATGTGGAAAGTTTTCGGCCGAAATATTATGCAATCACTATTTCACTGTTACGAAATAACAAGACTTCACAGGACACCCCCTAAAAAAAGTTTTCAAAAAACATGAACAAAAAAATTATGTAAATAACATATATGGAAAAGGCCCAGAGAAAATTATGGCACTGACCAAGAGAGAAATCAACAAGATCAGCAGCAACTGCCACTGCAGCTCCACTGGAAGATCCACCGGGTACTCTTGCAGGAGCTCCAGGATTTGTGGGTGTGCCATAGTGCTTATTTTCTCCATTAATACTGAAAATAAGAGTTATCAGAAAGTGAGGAAGTGGCTAAAACAAACGTACGAATAATAACATGAGTGAACAGTAGAAAATATTATGTTCACAGTATATGCTGTCATGTGCAGGAATTCCACAGATTTTGGACCAGATCTGGTCTAACAGTAAAAGTTCCCCACTCTAAGCTCCATGAGATGGTTATGCTGCAAAGGTAATGATAGAGTAGAAACCTGAACGCCATCTCAGTCACAACAGTTTTCCCAACACAAGTTGCCCCAGCTTCTACCATGGTTGATATCACAGATGATGTCTGTGAAGCAGCCTCATGTGTCCTTGCCCAGTCTGGATTGCCAAACGCAGTCACATATCCATTGATGTCAAATCTGCAGCCATAAACCAGATATATCACAATCTATATGCATGATTAGAATTTATAAGTTTCTCAGAGGAAAGTAAAAACAACAAATAGATGGAATGTGCACTATAGCATATAAATAAAATGTAACTACAGTTAACCTGTCAAAGATCATAGGTGAAAATATAGATAACTCATGCCAACAAGCAGTCAACATCATCAAAATAACATTACAAGGATATGACATCTTCAACTTAGGCAGGTGGTAAAATGTGAGAGCAAAATCAAATTTCCTACATTTTTTTTAATGCTTTCAACAGCTTATTTATTTTAGTAATGCTGCACACTTCAATTTGCAACTTCTCATTTCATCTTAGCAATGCTAATAAGACTCAAATCAGTTCAACTACTTCTATCAGTTCAGAGTTTTTTTAGCAATACTAAACAAGGCCTAAAATCTATGTTACTAAATATGTGTTTCATATGAATATAATGTGCCTTTTCTTAAAAACAAATGGCCACTTTGTGCATATTTCCCAAAGATACGGGAAAATAAACACTTCTATAGTTCCATATAATTTGTTATATACGTAGATATGCCACCATTTAAAACTGAACAATCAGGGCAAGAAATACCCAATTGATTGGTCTAATCTTTTTTCTTCACAATGGCTTCTCAGTTATCTAATAGCTTCTACCAAACAAACTTTATTCTACTTCAACTAGACAGTTGCCTTTGCCAGTTGCCAGTACCTTTATGAATTGGGAAAAAAATTTGTTCCGAGTTCTTTCTCTTTAGAATAAGCTGGAATTTTAATCAAAGACAACGAAAGAGCAGAGATTGAAGATGAGAAGGGATTTCACTTTTAAAAGAAGGGGAAGGCTTCTTGCATTGTGGGCTATATGAATAGTCATATGCACACAACTGTATCTCTTTGCACACTCTATGGATCAATGAAAGAAGCTATTTATGTGTTTTAGCTTTAGAAGGCAACAAAAGCCTTTCCACCAAATTAGCAAGAAAGTCTTGGCTACTGCTAAAGAGCTGCTTTTCCTCTTAAACCATTTCTATTTTGTTACTTGCTTTACATCTGTAAAATATTGCACTTGGTATAATTTTGAGAGAGTTGATAATGGTTTGAAAAATGAATTTTTTGAGAACGACCTCCATATCATTTTGAGAGAGTTGATAATGGTTTGAAAAATGAATTTTTTTAGAACGATCTCCATATCATTGGGCAATAAACCTCACAAATTTATTCAATTTTTTTTCAGGTTGATTCAAGTTATGTTCCTAAAAAAGGATTATGAATAAGTTATTTCCAGTTGTGACTGGTCTTCCAAGAAAAAAAGTTGTTATTGGTTTATATGTGCATTATAAGATTTCCATTTTCATCATAGTTTTCCTTTTGTGTGGTGCTGAGAAATAGAGTCGAAAAGGACACCATTAATGCATTAAGATATCCTTATGTGTTAACTTTATAGGACAAAAAGTAGCTCATATCTATATCACATTTAATATTTTTACAATCCTATCCCTGATGCTGAAGTTTTAAGAAAAGAGAATTTCTTTTTGTTTGGTGCTGAGAAATAAAGTCGAAAAGGACACAATTAATGCAATAAGATATCCGTACATGTTCACTTTATAAGACAAAAAGTAGAATATATCCATATCACATTTTATACTTTTGCAATCCTATTCCTGATGCTGAATTTTAAGAAAAAAAATTATCATACACGTATTTTCTAAAACCTTTAATAATGAGCCTCAACTTTTTGCCTTTTAGTTCTCAACACTATGCCAAATTACACAAGCGCATAAGACAGTTTTAATCAAGGGTATCATGCTGATGGGCCAGCCCATGCAAATGGCCAGTGATCAATCCAATATCCCAATCCCATTGTTAATTATCAAAAAGGGGCATAAAGCATATCGGTACAAATGATATAATTGAGACCTTAGTTATTGTTCTCTTCTTAGCATTGAATCTCATAATTTTCTTACCATTTGTCAGACATTATAAATAAGAATTAAGTATCTTAGGAAAAGTGAAGGGGAAAGAGAACCAATTGCTTCACCATTTTTTAAGATTTTTTAGCAATGCATAATAGTTATAGATTTTGAAAGGAAAAGCAAAGTGCCCCACCCATGAATGAAAATATCAATATTAGTGTCAAACACGGCCATATTGTTGTCGGCCATATCGAGCAATCTATATCGGTATCGGAAAATATATTTGTTGCAAATTAAAACTTGTTAGGGAAATATCAACATATATTTCAAATATTGGCTAATATATTAAAATCAACATATATTGAGATCAACATATAAATAATGGCCAATATTTATAATATCATTCATATATCGGTATCAAGCTCCCCAAAATAAAAAAATATCTTAATATGTTGTCATATCAGTGACAAATATCTATATTGGCGGCATATAGCTGATATATTGCTAGACAAGGCTACACCAGCTTACAATTTTTAGCAATTTTTTTTCTTCTAATATATTTGATACCAACGCATACTATTTGATATCGATATGGCTACAATTAATAACGGTATTTTGATCCGTGATTGAGATATGTCATCGATCCAGCAACATATAGCAATATTGGGAAACTTGGGATCGGCAGGTGATACTAATATATATCAGGCAACTATTCACAAATTGGCCAATATTTCATTCTATAGCCCCAACATATTAACACTCTCCCCTGCCACTACATATCACACCGCTGTGCCTTCCAGCACTCTCTTTCAATTTGGTCTACGGCAGAGTTGCATTATTGTCTTTGAAGGTACATCTCCAACAGCAAGAACTTAAGACTATCACATAGACCACTTCATGGAATAACAGCAATTTAGAAGGCAAGAAATAAAATATCAACTGATGTATACTGGTACCATGTCCCCCAATACAGCATTTTTTGATACAACAATCATTGTATGCTGCTGCATTGGCTATGTGTGTGTGTGTGTGTCGATATTTCCCTTGCTTTTCTCCTACTCTTGGTTTTTTTTCTTTTTCATTCAACATCCCAAACGGCCAACCACTCAAATTTTTTCCTTTCTTCAAATCTAACACAATTAAATCATACCTAAACCTTATCAACATCAACTTGTATTGCATAATTGTATTCCCTTAGCAATATTTATTGCTTATTCAAAATTATTGCTAAAATTAAGTTTATTTATGATAATTTTTTTGTTTTATTACTTGCAAGAATATTATTACATATTAAATTGTTGACTCCTTATAACAAAATTTGCCAAAGCACTTTAAGTATTTAAAATATGATAAGATTGGTCCTAATATTATTATATGACTATTTTAATGTAGTCACGGGAAAAAATATTGCATTTAATATGTATCACCAGATACAGCCGATACTAGCATATCCATTACCAATACTGATACCGATATTTTAATTTATGATGGAGACAAATCTAGAGAATTTTATATATTTTATCATCTAAATACAAGTACTAAAAGGAATATAGATAGCAGTTTATCTGTGGCAGACTAACAAGATCAACTAACTTGCCTCCATTTATCCAATTCATTACATCATCCATGTAATGATGGCCCTAATTTGAACCAAAATTCCTAAAGAAGCAAAGATTACCAGAATAAACTGTTTGAACCAAAAAAAAAAAAAAAGTTCTTATGGAAGTTAAACAGACTTACATTTCCAATCTAGAACTTCTTTTCCTTTTCTTTCTTGGGAATTTCTTGATAAGATCATGATGAACTATGAAGTAAATGTCATTTTAGCACAAGTGTTTGTAAACAATGAACCACTGCACTTGAGACTCAAGTTGAGAGGTGGGATAGGCCAGGGAGAGTACCTTCCATCTTTCTCTTTGTTACTTCTATATTTCACTCACTAATGTACTATATACTAGTTCCATGTTCAATTTACAATAAGATTTAATCCATTTTCCAATTAAAACTGTCTTAAAATGTTCAATAGGAATTAATTTGGAAACAAGAACATACAATTTTAAGCATATGATGGATGTGTAGAATTAGATTCTGATACACTACTTTGAGGTCGATTGAACAAACAATTTTCATAAATGAAATCAAATTCTAATAAGAAACACAACTACATTACATAGGTTTCATAAGTCACAACATTAAAAAACCAAGCAGAAGCATTGTAGCAATTGATGTATGAACTCTTTTTTTTTTTTTTTTAATATCACAAATGACCTGAGCTTTTGGTTAATGGCCTTGTTTTGTTAATCTTTTTCTCTTGCATGCATCTAGTGTGAACTAGAGTTGCAACAATCCCAAGAATTACAATCACATAATATCAAATTCCAAAAACACAAATCCATACAGTTCAAATTCGAATTCAACTCAACTTCTTTCAGTCCAAATGAAGCAAGTGGAGCTCAGAAGGGCACCTTTAAAAAGGAAAAAAAATACAAAACTACTAAAATAAAATAAAGCAGGACAAGTAGCTCGCTTGGATGGGGTAACTTCAACAAGAACAAAGCCGCAAGTTCTTTCTTCCTGGGATAATTAAGGCCCTGATCCACATCACTATAATTGCTAAAATACGATTTTTTCAAGGCTTCAGTAAAGTACCCAGACACTTCATCAGTGTTCTAACATCTCACTCCCAAGAAAAAAGTGCCAACTAACATCATAATGATCCGATTTTCACAGCACCTAACCACCAAAAATATTAAGCCCTTGAACTAAAAATCCAATCAGAGGTTAGAGCGGGCATATGTGATACATCGACACCCTGAAGACATGGGAATAACACAGGATAAGGAAAGCCAAAATTGAGTAAATTTGAATTTCTTTATTAAAATGAAAAAAATAGTCAGCCTGTTTATTTTTGGTTCTGAGACCAGTAATTCTAGAGGCCAAATCGGTCCTGCAATTTGTATCAGCTTTTTACTTCTATTGCAATCTATTACATTGCAATTTGTATTGAATTCCTTTTGAATCAGCTTTCTATATTAATGTAATAGAACTTTGAGTAACAAGCACAATCTAGGCAACACATAATTAACATGAAAAAAGGCGGCCTTATAATGCTTCCTCAGCATGAGCTTAATATTCCGAATTAAATATCAATCCATACTGTGTTAGGTCAAAAATAAGTAAAATAGGTAGGTCTAATATATGGGTTCTCTTAAGTACAAGAAATAGGAAGAAAAAGAGGAAATTAAAGGACTTACATGTCAGAAACGGCAAAGGAGAGACCAGTAAGAGGATGAGGAGCTTTTGGGGGAGCAGGCTGAGGAGGAGGAAGTAGCTGCAGTCTCTCCACGAATGCCCCAAAATCTTCTCTCACAGCTTTCTTTCGCTTTCTAGCCAAAATTAGAATACCAGCCAATCCCAATCCCAACAACACCCACAGATTAGCGGAAGACGACGCCATAGATGGATAGCTTCAGAAAGGCAATATGCAAAAGGGCGGATTAGAGCTCTGGGGTTTTTGGGGGGAGAGAGAGAGAGAGAGAGAGAGAGACCGTAGAGTGAAGAAAGTACACGCGACGAAAGCAAAGGTGGAGAAGCGTAAGACTCTGGGGATTAGATGGGTTCCGGCCTTCCTGTAGGAACGACGGAATCGGATTGCTGCACTATTTTTTTTTCTTTCGAATTTTTGATAAGCAAAAAAAAAAAAAATTGTGGCAAATACGAAAAACTATCCTGACGGTAATGGATCGACCCAAAAGGATAAATGACCCAGAATTTATAGCGGCCCAATTTTTTTTTGAACAGTGAACACTGCTGTTAACTGAAGAAACGTCACAAGTAAATCGAACGTAACCCAAAACAAATACAGCCGAGATCGAAATCGGCCCACACACTATTTCCGGTGTTCAACGGTCGTCCGCCCTAATTCTCTGCAACTCCCAAGATGGCAATGTTTTCTGTAACGAAAATTTCTCAGAATCAGAACATATCCCGAAACGAAGGCTCTCAAATCAGCGCACGACTTTCAGATGCAGCCTCAACGGTCACTGCGCATGACATCTCTATAGAAGGAAAGAAACCCTCCTTCTTGACCGTTGTAGGCTAAAATGGTGCCTGCATCTATACGGAGGAAGGAAACGATCCCCTCAAAGCGCGGGTATTCGTGGGACTCTACCACCACCTAAGGAAGGCGACAGAGGCTCACGACTATAAAAAGTCATGGAGACTCACTCCATAGGCACACTTCCTTGCATACTCAAACTAGCAAAAGCTCACCAGTTCTCAAGTATATAATTACTCTTCACTCTCTTCTACTACTAGTTCCCTGCTAACTCAGTACTCAAAAAGATCGCTTATTAGGAGTACTCTACGACCAAGCCACTCTCCATGAATGCACCTCAAATCCCCCATTCTCAAATCCCTCACCCAACATTTATTTTCGCATCCTCTACTTTTACCTTCTTATTCTTAGAAGGATGATTCCTGACTTAAGTATCGAAAAATAAACCGAAAAATGAGTCTCGCCCTTTTCCTCTGATTCCTCGTCGTTTGTTGTGATGTGTAAGATCCCATGTGTGTAGGACGGTAACTGGAACACGAAGAGCAGTTTGACCCGAATTTGTTTAAAATTTGGATCCAAAACGTATCATTGGCGCTATCTGTGGAAAGCGCTAACAAAAGGCTGATCAACTACTTCTTCAAAATCAGCATCAAGTACCAATATGGTGAATACAATGACACAAGCTAGCATTCTCACGAATGAAGTCACCTCCCCCAACAACGACCACTCAGCTAGTAGTCGGGTCGGAGAACAACCTACTCCAATCTTCCTGACAATGACGGAGCAGATGAACAAAATATTCCAAATGTTTCAAACGCTCTGCACGTGCCAAGGTAAGCAGACGTAGGTGGTTCACTCCTCCTCAACCCACACACCAACCTCCAAGCGGGAAGACCAAAGAAAGAAGAAGTCGACAAAGAAGACCCCTAGACCAGGCAACTCTCACATCCCTATGGCCTCCAACACCCAAAACCATTCAAGGCTTAAGGGGTGATTGAGTCGTGAAAATCCTAAGGAGAGCCTTGAGAGAAGAAATCTCAAATACTCCCGAGATGAGCAGCGACCTCCCGTACAGGAGGGAGCCTCTCACGTCACCTGGCTAACGAATGGCAACAGCTAACCAGCATCACGCTGCACCGCCGAACGCACAGAGATGAGGACCTACCTCAACTCTAAAAGGTTTGCAACCTCCTCACGAGTGGAGGAGAAGGTTCAGAAGATTTGGAATCGCGTGTTTAAAGATGAAAACAACGAACACGCGGGTGATTTGAAAAGATCTCCATTCACTATAGAGAAACGGATGCAACCGCTGCCGCCAAAGTTTAAGATGCCAGCCCTGAAACTTTACGACGGGAGCACCAATCCTATGGATCATCTCGATCACTTCCACATCCTACTAAGCTTCTAGGGCCTCGATGAGGCTTCCATGTACCAGTGCTTCCCACTCACTCTAAAGAGAGATGTCAGGATCTGGTTCCACCGGCTTCCAACGAATTCAATCTAGAGCTTCTGGGACCTTACGGATAGTTTCCTAGCCCAATACGCCTTAAGTCGCTGTGAGGAGAGGCAACCGTGGCACCTCGTCCATATGAAGCAGAAGTCGGGTGAGAATTTGAAAAAGTTCCTAGGGCAGTTCACCACATAAGCCCGGAGAATACCAAAACTTACCGAAGAAATGAAGCTCAGCAGCTTCATTTTCGCGCTGGGTCCGGGCGACTTCTCAGGCACTTGGCCCATAATAACTTGTAAACCTTATGAGAAGCGGAATCAATTACCTGAGTCTACGTAGCAGCTGAAAAAGCTAACGAGGCGAAGCACCCAAATCGGACGGACCAACTTTGCTCTTTCCTGGTGGAGGGAAAGAGGAAGAATGCGGGCAATGACAACCCCCGAAGGAAGCTACCTAGAGCTGAGCCACCGACACGAAAGTAATTTAGGCCCATAAACCTAACTCTTCTGAATGATACCCGGACCAATATTCTGATGCAGATCCGGGAAGAAAAATTTATTAAGTGACTAAAACAAATGAAGATCTTAGAGGGAGGAGATCTGTCAAAATATTACGACTTACATCGATCTCTAGGTCATAGCACAAAAGACTGTTGGATACTGCAAAGGGAGATTGAGGTGCTAATTTGTCGAGGCCACCTCATTAAGTTCCTGAGGAACCCTGGCCACAGTTCTGGTGCCTCAGGCGGGGACAAGACCGATCAAACTCAACCGTAGAACCGGGTCACGACCGGGGGTGGTCAACATGGTGACCACCAAGCCTCCCAGGGAACACCATACGGATCCCCAAGAGAAGCCAGTTGGGCGTAAGAAGTAGAGGGTGGGGGAAGATGTCATTAGTTTTAGCGACAATAATATGACACATGTAATCTCTCCCTATATTAATCCCCTAATTGTATCTACACTCGTTTTAGATGATACTCTTGACTACCAATTGAAATGAATTTTCATTGATGATGAAAGTTCGTTTCAATCTAGAGATTTGCTCTATCTCGATGCATACTTTAAATTGGGACTCAAAAAGAATCAACTAACCAGCTGAAGGATCACTATATGGGCTAGATAATGAGCCAGTGGCCGTCCAATAGATGATACAGCAAGAGTTCACCAAGGCACATATCCCAGAACGGTGAGCCGCATGCTCACCTTCCTAATCGTCGACCTACCCTTCGTATACAGTGTTATACTTGGCCAACCGTGTCTGGCGCCATTCGGGGCTGTTATGTCAATATTGCACTTAAAAAAAAAATTTTCAACATCATGTGGTATTGGCAAAGTATTGGATGACCAAGTAATAGGAGACAAGCATGTTACATGTCTCAAATAGCACCAAGCGGCGGCGAAAGGCAAGCAGAAGAGTTGGACCATCGAGATGAGGTGACCCTGTAATAGGCGCAGTTCGTCAAGGCCACTGACCTCATACCTTTGAATTCGAATGATTCGAAAAAGTGCGTATAGAAAAGGGGCTCGCTTGCCGGACTCCTGCGTGATGAACTGATCAGTTTCTTAAGGCGAAATGTAGATGTCTTCACATGGACGCCCGCCGACATGCCTAGGATTCCAATAAAAGTAATAGTCTACAAGTTAGGTCTCAATCAAAACCGCAAACTTATCAGGTAGAAATGGAGAAACCACTCAATCGAGAAGTTTATAGCCATCCGGTAGGAGGTAAAAAAATTGTTGGACGCTGAGTTCATCAAGGAGGTCCTGTATCAGGACTGACTCTCTGACGTTGTCTTGGTTAAGAAAAGTAACAGGAAGTGGCAGATGTGAGTCGATTTTACCGACGTCAACAAAGCCTATCGAAAGGATAGCTTCCCATTACCCAGGATCGACTTACTGGTAAACTCAACTTCTGGATATGAGCTACTGAATTTTATGGACCTGTACTTGGGCTATAACCCGATCAAGATGAGCCTAGAGGTTGAGGAGTACACCTCATTTATAATTGATCAATGGACCTATTGTTATAAGGTCATACTTTTCGATCTGAAAAACGCATGCGCAACCTACCAAAGGCTCGTGAACAAATATTCGAGAAGCAGATCGATCACAATATGAAAATATATGTAGATGATATGCTTGTTAAGAGTAAGACAACCAACGACCATATTCATGATCTAGCTAAAGACTTCAAGGTACTCCGTGCGCACCAGATAAAGTTGAACCCATGAAAGTTTGTCTTCGGGGTATCCTTCAAAAAATTCTTGGGTTTCATCGTCTCTCAACGATGGATTGGGGTAAACCCAGAGAAGATTAAAGCACTCACGGACATGACTCTACCACAAAGTGTCAAGGATGTCTGGAGGTTGACTGGGAGACTGGTAGCGCTCTTTCGTTTCTTGGTCAAGTCTGGTGACAAGTGCATTCCATTCTTCAAGGTTTTGAGGGAATGAAGGCTAATGAATTCCAGTCAACGGCAGAATGCCAAGCCGCCTTCGACGAACTAAAGTAGTACCTGGCCAGTCCACCGCTGCTGACGTCACTAAAAGAATGGGAGGAGCTGTATCTCTACTTAACAGTATTAGAAGAGGCCTTGAGCTCCGTCTTGATACAACAAGATTCTGACGCATAGCGGCTAGTCTACTATATGAGCAAAATGTTGACTGACGCTGAGACTCGCTACCGACACGCCAAGAAGCTTGCCTTGGCACTCGTCTTCTCAGCCGGGAAGTTAAAGCCCTATTTCCAGGCTCATCGAATAGTCGTCCTAACCGACCAGCCGTTGAAAGACATCCTTCAAAAGCCTGATATCTCGAGACGACTAGTCAAGTGGGTTATCGAGTTGGGAAAGTTTAACATTGAGTTCTAGCCTAGGCCGACCATCAAAGGGCAGGCACTGGCCGACTTTATCGTCGAAATTACAACCCCAATCATTGATGCGCACTACACTCATGACACGAATCATCACTCTGAAGTGCTGGATTGGGTCCTAAACGTGGACAGCTCATCAACCAACTCAGGTAGCGAGGCTGGAGTGGCCCTAAGGACCCCGAACGGGTTTGAAGTGAAATACTCACTAAAACTCGATTTTTCGACCACCGATAATGTCGTTGAGAATGAAGCCCTGTGGGTAGGATTGTGACTCGATAAAGAGTGCTCAGCTAAACGCTTGACTATCTACAGTGACTCTGAGCTAGTCATCAACCAGAATTATAGAAGTTTTGAAGCGTGCAATCCTCTCTTGGCCAAATATTTGGCTAAGGTAAAGAGTGTGATCCAGAGGTTCGACATGCTCGACTTGGTCCACGTTCCTAGAACTGAAAACTAGAAAGTCGACTAACTTACAAGGGCGACGGCGGCCGAAAATCTGGAGTAGTACTCGAAGGACGTCCGAGAAGTCTTGAGCACTCCCAATGTGGAAGAACTGGAAGCGATGTAGGTCTTCAATGGTGAGAACTAGATGTCACTCTACTGGAGGTACATCGTAGACGATTGCCTGCTGGAGAACCCAGACGAAGAAGCCAAACATTTAAAAAAGACGACCAGCTGGTACACTATAGTTGACGGAAAACTATATCGTTGAGGATACTCGACTCCGTACCTCCGATGCCTTACTTCTGAGGAGGCTCACTATTTAATGAGTGAAGCCCACCTCGGGAATTATGGGTCACATATTGGCGGCAAGAACTTTACTTTCAAGGTAATGCGCCAAGGGTACTACTGGCCAACAATAAAGAGAGACGCCTTGGACTTCGCAAAGAGATGCGAGAATTGCCAATTTCATAGCAATATTCACCATAAACAACCCACAGAGCTGAAAACCCTTTAGGCACCTTGGCTGTTTGTGTAATATTTCGGATCCCATTTGAATTATTTTCATATTAATTGTAATTTTTGGGTATTTCAGACGTTGTGAAAATAATTTAAAATATCGTAAAATTTTTAGAACTGATCGGAGGTACGGAGTGGTGCCGCACCCGTAATGTTGTCCGGATGCCGAGTTGGATTTAAAAATAAAAGAAAGTTATATATAATAAT
>JAODPA010159554.1:0-29604 GCA_025585075.1 Nepenthes mirabilis
TCCCCGTTCTCTTGTTTATTTCATCCCCTATTTCCTCTTCCCCGCATCGCATGATCTAGTGTTGCCTCTCCTTTCTTCTCTCCACTTAGATCTTTTTCTTGGTCGTTTGCATCACTCCCCTTTCTTCGTTGTCTCTTTCGTAAACATCATGGTAACTTGGGAGGTGATAAACCTCTTGTCCAAGATGGCTTCTCAATTGCTTTCATTCATAAATGTTAGATTGTGGTGAGGTTGGAGTTAGATATGGAGTTATTAAATGCTATCTTTTAGCCTGGCTAGTTTGAGAAGTGCTCGAATGCCGCATTCATTTTCTTAATTTTAAAGATATAAATTGATCATCCATTTGTAATTACCTACTTTGGACGATGCAGAGTTCTAGCAAATGCCTTGGAAGTGGTTCATCACATAATTATCTCATTATTGGCCTGCGTTTATCGGTGAGATACAGATTATGGATGTTGCATTGCTCGTTGGAAGCCTTGTTGATGCTAGACTAAAATCAATGGTGTTGGTACTATGAAAGGGTACTTGATGGAATAATGTGCGACTTTGTTTATCTGCTATAGGCAATGAGTATTGGGTTGAGATGGTGGAATTGGGTTTTATTACTCATTTCTATAACCGCCCTCTCAATCCTTGCTAATTGGCAATGGGCCCGTTTCTTCAAACGCTTTGGAGGATTAAGGCACGGTGAGTCGAATGGGGAGGGATGTATTGGAGGTTTTTGTGTGTGAACAATGAGTTGGGAAAGTTTTGTCGCTCACTCTGTCTCTTCTGTCTCACTCTTTGATTCATTGTAGATGACAATCTGATTTTATGTGGGCCGCAAAAGAATTTGTTGGGCTGGTTAACATGAGCTCTATCATTGATTTGTGCCTGTAGTTGGAGAGTGTGTCAAATCGGAAAGGAACTTTTTGATACCAATGGTAGATGTTCCGATCTTGTTAGGGTTGGCTAATTTATTTTGAGTAGTTCCTAACTAGTTAAAAAATTTTAAGCACTAAAATCCATGATCGATTTTATTGAGTTAGATGAGAAGGATATAGTATGAGGATTGATAGTTCTCCAAGTGAAGGAATTGTTGAAAGTACTAGATGATGAATCAGCATTAAGTAGTTTGAGGGGTTGATTTATGTGCTTGGTGGAGAAAGCCTTGTCTGTGCTTCAGGTTTTGAATGATATACTTTGTTATGTACGTCTACATGTTTGATGTCTTTCTAATTTTTGACTTACATGGATCTTTTTATAGGATGCCCTTGTATAATGGGGTTTGTTGCGGTTGTCACACCATCCTTGGGGTCATTGATCTTGCTGTCATTGATACTGGACTAGTTTTGTTTGCATTAGCGTTAGAGGCAACCAATGTAGAGTTCTAGTTGTCATTGATCATGCCATAGAATTTGCCATTCTTAGTTTTCCCTGCATGACCTTACTGTGGGTTTCTTTTCTTTTCACTCCAAAGATTACTTCACCAATAGGAGGAAGCTGTTGCCTACGAGCAATACGCCTTGATATTCATCTAGATCAACATTTGGACATGCCGGCAATTTAAAGATTCAGCTAACTTCTGCCATCTTCCTATGATGATCATAATCTTTTGTGGATTTTGATCACGAGCATTGACTACATCCAAATCCTGCCATATTTGTTTCATAGGGTTATAGTATTTGGTTGTTGTGTTTTCTGCCTTGCAAATGTCACGAAGTTTTAGTATCAACTCACACACCTGAAATTGTCTTTGATTTACTGACCTGTTTGGAAGTTGTTGAAGTTGGAGCAAATGTCTTCATCAATTGTTTTTACGGACTGTGTCTTAACAATAGAGTTGTCAGTTTCCCAGGTTGTGTTCTGATTATCTGTGTTTTTTTGGTTCCTTTGTTTCATTAGTCAAGTAGTTATCTTTCATTGTCCGCTGAAGTACATATGCACAACTTGATACCTTCTCTAAAAGTTAGTGGTATTCAAATGAATTATTGTAGTTTGAATTGAGTGTGAGTTGGCATGGCAGGACTTTGGGTTTGTGATGATGGACGAAGTGATAGGAGAGGCTGGTTCTGATGGAACACATGGTTGGTGAAAGTAGAAGGTGGTAGCTGGGGTTATCTGGTGGAAGTGGCTACGGTTATGCCGGGAGTAAGAATCATTTTGTCTCTGATGCTATATGGAAAGAGTTTTGAAGTTCCTAATTGTAATTTATTTGAAAATGATATACATGGGTCCTCTTAAGAATGATTTTGTTTCTGATACTAGCTACAATAATTTTTTGGATTCATAATCTGAATTCTTTTGAGTGTACATTTCATATTTCCTCCTATAGTGCTGTACGCAAGAATAGGAAACTGTCAATTTGGCTAAAATTCTTCATAGCAATGATCCTGCATCATTTTCATTTATGCATTAATTGCACACAGAAACCCCTTTGCAAAATATCTTCATTTCTTATTGTTGAATGTAGAGAAAGGAGAGAAATGGTTAAAGGCTTAGTATTACATGAGCACTGGACACCAATATGTGTAGCATTATATAGGTATAATTAAAGTATTATCTTTTATTCCAATAACACTTCTCTTAAGCTGATGCACAAATCTTATGTGTCAAGCTTGTTATAAATATATTCGAGTCTTGTGTCTCTCATGGACTTGGTGAGTGAATGAGCATGTTAATCGCTTGAACTAATATACAGATCACTCATTTCTTTGTAAATTGTTTCTTTCGTACGGAATGACAATCAGTATTTAAAGAGGCATTGTTTATGTGCAATTGGTGCAATGGTTAACTATACGGTGCAACAAATGCACAAATGATCCAAAAATATGACATCTTAGCAAGCAGAGGAAAATAGTGACCATAATAAGGCCTATAAACTTAGGTATATCCCTTAACTACTTGGTAAACCTTAGGGCGATTCAAAATTCCATATGGGTGTAGCTTCACATTGTAGGTCCATCAACAACCTCTTGTGGAATTACTGAGAGGACGAGAAACTAATTCCCACTATAGATTTGTATGCAAAGTAGATACTTCATCTTGGATAACAGCATACCACCTTGAATGGGTAAGAGCTTCTCCAACTTTAGTGTAAGAACTGAAGCAAAGATGCAATAAACACATAAAAAATGGGTGACAAGGAATTACATGTAATAATAGAAATAGGGTGAGAAGTTGTACAATAACGACGACCTTTACATTGTGCAGCCAGAAAGTCTGAATCTGATGGAAGGTGGATTGGTAATGGATCTGGAGGTGGTTACGTGGTCAGTATTAGCATATGTCATGCAGAGGATGGCGAGGCTGTCAGCCATTCACCTAACAACTAGTCTATCAAATTAGGGGGGCGTTCTAGAGGTTCGGATCTAGTTTGGTGCTCTATAATGGCAAATACTTCATGTGAAGCAAGAGGAAGAAGTTGGGCGGACTTGAATTGGTAGAGCCTCTTCCACGGTATCAGTAGTTAGTGAAGGAGAAGGAAGGAGTGGACCTGATTCAGAGAATGTCACTTTTGCATAATTAAAGAATTTGTGTAACGAAGGAGAATAAGATTTATATAGCTTGTTGTGTGTGGCATACTGTAGTAAATAATCTGAGAAAACACTAAGCTATTTTTTAATGAGTAGGAGAATGATTATGGACGAAGCATAAACATTCAATAACTCATGGAGGTATTATTGTGAATCACGGAAGAAGAGAATACAAAGTGGATTTAGGCTGTTAAGCATGGATGGAGGCATGCAATTAGTTAGATAACTTGTTGTAATGATGATATCATTCGAAAATGTTGAACGTGTTTGCATACGCAAAAGCAATGTATTAGTAGTTTTGACAAGATGTGATTTTTTACTCAGTCACCTCATTTTATTACGGAGTGTGAGTGCAAGGTGATTGGTGAATGATTCGTTGTAAAGACATGAACAAGCAAAATTTGGCATAGAAATATTCTTTGGCGTCATAATTGCGTAATATTTGCATCGAAACACCAAATTGTGTATAGATCTCAGAACAGAAAAAGTTAAAACTTAAAACACTTTTGAATAAGCTTCGTTTAAATATAAACATGTCACTCAAAAGTTGTTGTCAGTGAATATGACAAAATAATGAGAAATAGTATTAGAGAGAACACGACTGTTGTCTTAGACATCAGAATAGACTAACGTCTACACTAACTGTGTATTTATTTGGGTTTGGATGAAGTGGTATATGTTTTGGAATGCCTATGTCCAGACAGTATGCATACTGAAGTCATGCCCCGAATGAATCTTCTGGCATGTTCTTTGATTATAAATAATAATAGAATCAGCGTAAAACGTTATGGTGCAGTTTAGTTGTTTGGTTAATTTGCATGCAAATAACGGGTTAAATGAAAATTTTTGCAGATATGGAACAGATTGTGTGATATCATAGTTGTATGACATACAAGCTCTGTTCAACCTGCATAGGAAGAAGGGCGTTTTGCAAGGTTGTCATTGTGAAAGGTTCTTGAATGACTGATATGGTAAGACAAGGTGATATTACCCCTCATGAATTCTGTTGCATGAGAGTTAATCACCCCTGATCTTCGGTGGGTTGTAGTGTGCAATAAATATGCCATTGAAGAGCCATGACTTGTCTGGACTATTGAGGCAGTGCACACTTAACTAATGAATAGCCTGCCGTCAGTCTGAAACTTTGGGAAATTGGTATACACATCCTCGAATATGTGAGTGGTTGATGTAGATTAGTGGTGTTGCAGTGGATAGATTATCTCCATGGTATCAGGCTGTGCTACATTTGCGGAACAGGGTGGTTGACCATATCATGCCCGGTTCTACTTTTTGTACATGTGGTGGAATGACATCAATGATTGAAAACTAGCAAAAATACTGAATCATGAAGTTTTTGATGGTGACTGAGTGTGCTGCTGGCTGTGTAAAAGCTCAGATTCTGCTTCTTAAGCCCATGCCTTCATTGAATGAAGTCTATGCTTTTGTTTAACAAGTGCAGAAAGGGAATCAGATATCAACTGCTGTATTCTGTGCTGAAAATTTTGTTTATGATATCCAAATGTTCATTTGTGCAATCTGATAGGAAGAATTTTAATTGTTTCATAATTGAAAGGCTTGATTGCACTTTTTGTGAGATGACCAGACTGGTAATTGGCAAATGTTTTGAGGCACATCCTGGGCTAAAGAAAAAATTATTCTGCTCACACTGGAAGATGGCCAGGCATCGCATAGGATAATGTTTTGGACTTCGTGGATATCTCAGCAGGATGCAGTGTAAGTTGGCCTCAGTTGTTCAGAATGAGAATTCATTCGGTAAGCAGCAATCATATGTTAATTCAAGGACACAAATCAATTGTGGAACTTAGTAGCTTTGCTGCAATCCCAAATATCAATACCTTCGTGCGGTCATGTTGAGAGGTCTTAATCCAATAAAAATACATCAAACCAATCATAACTGGAGTATTGATATTTCTTTGGGTTCCTCACTTGCCAATGTAGATTCCTTCACTGAAATTTCCTGGTTCATTGAGGCAGGCACGACAGGTCATATAATTTCTGACTTCTCTATGTTTACTTAACACTGCCGTTTGTCTTACTGATAAAGTTTAAGCTTCCTAATGGATAGCTTCCTATAGTTACACATAATGAAGATGTTCTGTTGAATGATAAAATGGTTCCAAAAGATGTTCATGCATACCATCGTTTTGATTTGATCTTCTCACTGTCAGAAAGTTGAAATATTCCCTGAGTTTTTTTTTTCTTAATTTCTTTTGCAATGACTATGTATTATAGGACCTTCTTGGAATGTGATTGGTAAACGGAAACTGCACAATCACTTTTTGGGACTGACTCACGTGTGCCGGAATGACAGTTGGATGTAACGAGTTTAATTCTCATTATTTGTTTTGTAATGATCATCTAAACATGTTGATGGCATTGCTGACTTAGGCGCCTATCTGATTCAAAACTGAAGCTTTTGAAATCATTGTTTTGAGGTTGAAAAACCTTTTGATTTGATAATGCTGACATATGATGGATATGATGGTTCGATTTTCTTACTACTGTTTATGATTAGAACAAATTCATTTGGTGATGTGTGATGAAGCCAAAACGCCAAATCAGAAATCACTTTGAACATTTCTATACTCTCATAGAGACTCAATTCTAGGCTGCTATCAAAATATCGTATCAGATAATGCTCTGGAATTTATGTTCAACAATTTCTGTTATGAAATGGGGATTCTCATTCAAAGATCTGTTGTAGAAAGCCCTCAATAGAATAGCACAATTGAGAGGAAACACGAACAGATTCTAAATGTTGTATGATCTTTGAAATTACAATTTGATTTACCCCTCATACATTGGAATATTTTGTTTTCAACCACTTGTTTGTTCAACTGTGCTCCCTTTCCTAATCTGAAATGTAAATTTCCATTTTCTCTTCTTATAATAATCTTCTTTGTCATGGTAATATGTTGCCTTTTCGTTGTTTGTATTTTGCTTCCATTGTGAAACTAAGTAGAGAAAAATTTTATCCTCAAGCCACAAAATGTATCCTTATGTGATATCCTTTTGGAGTGTAAGTCTACAAACTCTTAGATCTGAACTACTTTTAAATTTTCATATCCTGAGATATTGCCTTTCGTGAACTTATTTTTCGATATAGGAAAAACTATTTTATGTGGAATTCTAACGTGATTTCTGAACTTGATGTTGTATCTGTACCTCCTCCTTTTGGGAACCACTCCCAAAAAAGCTCAGCATTCCTTTTAGTATCGTGAGAGGGTTGACAGGAACCAAGTGACCTTCATTGCATTTACGGCAACAAGTCATTATTGTGCATGATCCAGGACCTTCACCACAAACATCAAAATGCAAGAAAACTATTCTTTTTATCCCCTTCATTTGTTCATATCACAGCTCAAGTTTGACATCAACATAAGGCCTTTTCCATTTTCACTTTCACTTAAAGGTGAATCTAGTACATATGATGGGGCCATTAAGTCAAAGGACTGGTGCGGTGCTATGGATGTTGAAATTGAGGACCTTCAATCAAATATTACATGGGATATTGTTGATTTGCCTAAAAATAATAAAACCAGTGAATTCATTGTGTATATAAGATCAAGGGATGGTAAGTTTTTTCTATTGATAGTTATAAAGCACGACTTCTAGCAAAGGGGTATACACAACATGTGGAAGTTGATTACAACGAAACATTTTCTCCTTTCGTAAATATAGTCACTATTAGGATATTTCATGGACTTGCTGCTATAAGAGGATAAAGTCTTTTTAAGTTTGGTGTTGACAATGCTTTTTGTCATGGTGATCTAACAGAAGAAGTATAAGTGATGGATCCCCAATGTTTTTCAAAATCACACTCGTGTGAAGTTTGTAGACTGAAGAAAAGCCTGTACAACTTAAAACATATATCGAGGTGGTGATATCCAAAGTTTTCTTCTTTGCTCTTTGATTGTGGTTTTTACCAAGCATTTTGGTACTTGTTTTATTTTGTTAGTAGTATATGTTGATGATATTATTGTTGCTTAAAATGAACATGATATTGTTTCTATACTCAGAGAGTTTCTAGGTTCTAATTCAAGATTTAAGATTTAGGATCTTTTTAATACTTAACTTTCTTGGAAGTTGCTCAAAATTCTTTTTGAATTCATCTTTGCCTTGGAGTAAATTGGCTGTTGCGGGACAACTTGGTTTGTATTCCTCACTGAATCCCTCTTGGTTTAAATTTTAAACTTTCTGAAGATGAAGGAGATCGTTTCAATTTATTGCTAATTCATACGTATGAAATCTTAATATACTAAAATACCTGAAACAATCACCTGCTCAAGGGGTTTTTGTTCCTTCAAATTCATCTTTTACAGGGCAATGCATGACTTAGATTGGGTTTCATATCAAGACAACAGACGATCTACTACTGGTTTTTGCATTTTGTTAGGTGATTGTTCTATATCATGGAAATCTAAGAAGCAAACTGTTGTTTCTAAAAGCTCAGCTTAAGCTGACTTTAGAGTTATGGATTCCAATTGTTGTGAACTCATATGGGTTAAGCTTCTTTGATGTAGAGAGGAGGGAAAAAGTAGAGAGAAGAACAATAGGGAGGTAGAGACAAGAACAAAAATTAGAGGGGTAGAGACAAGAAGAAGACACCGAGGAGAGCGGGAAAGGAAATCAAATGGAAAATAAAATCAAGTCTCTACCAAATAAAAATCACATTAAATCTAATTAATAAACAAAATTGCTATGGAAAGAAAAGTAAAGCTAATTTTGAAGGCAAATCAAAGCAAATGTTTGTCTCGAATGTCCGCATTAATAGTCCCCTGGTGGCTGGAAGTCGACCTCATCGAGTTAAACGTTAGTGTAATCAATTTCCCAACCACAAGCTAAGCGGCTGTATAACCCTTCGGTGACGGTGATAGACTCGAGTAAGAGGGGGCTGAAAACTGACGGAACGACCGATATTTTCGAAAGGAATTGGACTGGGGCCTGAAAAATTACAATCCTGCTGGCTTTGATAGAACTCAAAAGGATTTGGGTCAAACTGCTGAAGTGCCTTGCGAAAGATCCAAACATCATTAGACTCTTGTCGTCCAACCTAACGTACAAGGAAGCGTTGAACAGCTTCATCCATTGTAAACATAATCCGTTTAGCTAAAATAGAATCAATTTTATCGTGGAGTGCCGGGAGAGAGGGAAGTGGCACAGGAGTGGATGGACAATTAAGAATTGGCTCACTTCGGGGGAGGCAAAGGGATGAATAGGTGGGAAAAAGTTGTGTTTATAAACAATTAAATCTTCCACATTGAAAGTATGATGAAAACCAAAATGAGATGGAATGTCAATAACATTGTAATTTGATCCGATGTGTTATGAAATTTTAAATGGACTAGCACTACGGGCTTACAATTTAAATGGGTGCCCAGGTAGGCGTCGCTCTGGTCTGATACGAATCATAACATAATTTCCTACATTGAATTCAACGTGTCTTTCATGTGCATCAGCGTGAAATTTGTATGAAGTATTGCTTGCCTCCAATTGTTTATAGATTTCGATGTGTAAGTCATGAAAGTATTGTGCAAAAGTTTCGGCCGTCATTGACACGCTGACATGTGGAGACATCAGGATAAGGTCCAATGTTTTTCAGGGTTTGCAACCGTGCACAACTTCAGATGGATTCATACGTAGGGATCTATTGAAGGAGCTATTATATGCAAGTGGGAAGAATCATGTCCCAATTCCTAAGATGCGTCTGGATTAGACGCCGTAATAAGTTATCTAAGCTTCGATTGACGACTTCTGTTTGACCATCTGTTTGAGGGTGGTATGCAGTAGAAAATTTAAATTTGGTACCAACCATGTGCCACAGGGTCCTCCAAAAATGGCTGGTAAAACGAATATTCTTATCAGAAACAATAGTCTTAGGAAGACCATATAGCTTAACAATCTCGGTGAAGTAAAGGCGAGAAACTCGAGAAGTATCAGCAGTCTTCTACAAAGGATAAAGTGGGACATTTTTGAAAAACGATCCACAACGACAAAAATGGAATCATGCTTCTTAGGTGTACGTGGAAGCCCTAATAGAAAGTCTATGCTTACGTACTACTATTGACCATTAGGTATTGGTAGAGGGGTGTAGGGGCCAGTGTTTTGCTTTGTGTGTTTGGCTAGTTTGCATCTTTGACAAGTACTGACGATCTTGGTCTCATCTTTCTTCGAACTAGGCTAATAAAATTGTTGCTCAACCTCCTCAATTGTTTTATCACGTCCAAAATGGTCAGCTAAACCTCCGTCATGAATTTCCCAAACTATGAAGTTTCGGACAGATGTTTTCGGGATATAAAGTTTATTCATTCGTAAAAAGTACCCATCCTGAAGACGGAATCCGTCTGTGGTATCCAAGTGCCCACACTGCAAAGCAAGGAAGATTTTGCTAAAATCTTGGTAGGATTTATATTCTTCCTTAAGTCTTTCAAAGGCAATGATTTTAACTTGAATGGCAGATTGTAAGGTCAAGCGGCGGCTTAAGGCATCGGCTACTTGGTTCTCAGCTCCTTTCTTGTGCTTCAAGACAAAAGAATAAGCTTGTAAATACTCAATCCATCGACCGTGTCTATAGTTGACTTTCTTCTGGGAGTTAAGGAACCGAAGAGCTTTATGATTCGAATAGAGCATAAATTCTTGAGGTAGCAAGTAATGGCGGTAATAGCGTCAGGCTTGTATTACAGCATACAATTTCCTATCATAAGTTGGGTATTGCCGCCAGGCATTATTCAACTTTTCGCTGAAGGAGGCAATTGGGTGACGTTCTTGACTAAGAACTTCTTCTATAGCTATGCCTGACGCATCACACTCTACCTCAAATATTTTGGAGAAATCAGGAAGCCGCATGACGGAAGCTGTTGTCATCCTTTTTTTGATGAGTTTGAAAGCTTTGCCAGCCTCGGGAGACTAGGCAAAGTCACCCTTCTTCATGCACTAAGAGAGGGGAGTCATGACTGTACTAAAGCCTTTGATGAATCGGCGATAGAATGCGGCCAAGCCATGTAAAATTTGAACTTCATGGATGGACTTGGGTTTGGGCCAATTTATGATTGCCTGGATCTTTTCAGGATTGGCAAAAACCCAGAAGTAACAATAAAGCCCTCCAATGTCGTAAGAAGGAACATTTCTTCAGGCTAGCAAATTAGCTTTCTTTTCTAAGAGTAAGGCAAACCTGCATGAGATGTTCTAAATATTGCTCCTTGGTCTTTCTGTAAATTAGGATATCATCAAAATAGACTACTAATAACTATCCCATGAAAGCCCATAAAGCCTGGGTTATAACCCTTATAAAAGTGTTTGGTGCGTTAGAGAGCCCAAAAGGTATGACCAAACATTCATGAGGCCATCCTTTGTCTTGAAGTCTAGCTTCCATTCATTTCCTGGACGAATTCTGACTTGGTAGTAGCCATTCTTTAAATCAATTTAGGAAAAGATTGTGGTACCAGCCATCATATGTAATATGTTATCAAGTCAAGGAATTGAAAAATGATATTTTATGGTAATTTTATTGATTGCTCTACTATCAACACATATCTTCCAAGACCCATCCCTCTTAGGTGTTAAGAGAGCTGGTACCGTACATGGACTCATACTTTCTTGAACAAATTCCTTGCAGAGGAGTTCTTCGAGTTGTCTCTGGAGTTTAGCATGTTCGGTGGCATTCATCCCATAATGAGGGGGGGTTTGGGAGTGACGTACCTAGAACGAAATCATTGGCATGTTAAATTTTGCGTAAAAGTGGTAAGTGATTGGGGTGGTTTTCAGGGAAGACATCTTAAAAGTTTTGGAGAATCTGACAAGCCTCATTAGGAACTGATATGAAAAAGTTCGGAAGGGCTTTGAGGACGATAATGGCAAATACAACTGACTCGCTGATAGCAGCCCGTTCAAATGTTGTGGGAGTAATAATATGTAATCTTTTAGTTGCTACCACAGTCCTCTTTTTATTAGGAATCGTCGCTGTTGAGGGTAGGGGTAGAGGGGAATTTTCTTTCCCTCGTGAACAAAGCAGTAGGAATTAGAACTACCTTAGATTGTCACATCCAACTCATAGAGCCAAGGGCGCCCGAGAATGACATGACCCACATTTGTTGGAATAATGGCACACTAAATGCGATCTTTGTATTCTAAAAATTAAATGGGTACAAGACAACGTTCTTTGCTGGATATAAAAGACGTATCATTTCAAGAGACGCTGTATGAACTATGGTGTGGGGCCACCTTTAATTCCAAGGGAGCAATAGTATTGGCAGAGACCGCATTGATGCAACTACTGCTATTCACGATTACCTTGTAAGCTTTCTCATTCACTTTGATATAAGTATGAAAATAGCATGACGACGCCAATTATCAACTTCTTTGGATTGTGTCAAATGTGCAACACACAATGCCTTAAAATGGTGTATTGTGGAAGGAAGAACCAGAGTCTAGATGAGAAAAAGTAGGCCGAATGCGGCTCACAAATTTGTCAATGTCATCATCATTCATGTCATCAAACTCCTCTAATTTGGGTTCATAGACTTGTTCTTCAATGAGTTTCTCGTTTATTTTTTTTGTCCGTCAATTAATAAAGTTTTACTCGGACATTTGAAAGAAATATGCCCAAAATTTTTATAATTGAAACAATGTAATTGAGAATTTCTTTTCGGGGCTACAACATCATTTCCTCGAGGTTCCCTTGTAGGGATAACGGTACAGAGAGGGGTTCCTAAGACGGATTTAGAATTGGCGGTAGGAGTGTGTGATGTGGATTAACGATATGGCATCTTTGTAACTAACTAAAAGCCTCGGACCAAATTATACGCATGGTCCAAAGTCGTAACTCCACGAGGAACAAATTCTCTTTTAAGATCCTCGTATAGTCCTTGCCGGAACCCACTCAATGTCATAGCCTCTTCTTCAATGATGTGACATGTCATTTGAAAATTATCGAATTCAGTCACATACTCAGTGATGGAACGATTACCCTTTCTAAGGGCATTCTACTTATTGGGTAAGTTGCTACAGCAGGAGCGAGGTAAGTACTTCTCTTGAAGACGTCATTTTATTTCGGCCCAACTCCGGCCAGGGACGGCCTGACGTTTAAGAAGGAGGTCCTCAACATTTTCCCAATATAATTGAGTATTTCCGGTCAACTTAAGGCTAGTGAATTGAACTATCCGGTATTCTAACATGCCATACCATTGAAAGAAACGGTCTATATCCCGAACCTGTTGAGTTAAAACTTGAAGATCCAAACAGCCATTAAAAGTAGGGGTCTCCAGTTTGATATTTTTAAAAAGATGGTCATTTGGATCCCGCTCTTGATCATAATATCGAGGCCTGTGATCGTGTCTATGCGGGGTCGTCTGTTTTGCCTTCGTCGGTGAGCCTTGTTATGTGATGCATCAGAGGTGTCAGCATCTGATGAGTGAGACCCTAGTTCTAAAGTGACAACCCGATTTGCAAAATTCAAATTTGTCTGATAAATGGTTGCCAAGTCAATTTGAATGGCAATTATGTGATTTTGTAATTGTTGTCGACTGGAAACTAATAGGGCTAATTGTTGACTCAGTGTTTCAAATTGGTTAGAGTCTATGATTAGGTCAGGGGTATGATGGGAAATAATTCGACCAGTTCGCAAATGCGTACAACACCTAATTGAATTGAGAGCAATACACATGAGAGAAAATCTAAGTCAATCAAAATTTTTTTTGTGACATTTTGTATGATTTAGATTATGCAAACTAGTATTGGTAATCTATTAAAATTACAAAGTAAGAATCAATTGCAATCAGGGTGTATCAAACGTAAAGTAGTGATTGGACGGGAAAGAAATTTTTTTGGGCAATAAAATGTCATACGCTGATAAAATTAAATATTATTAAAGATAGACAAAATATACTACCCAAATAGAAAACGGAACAAACATAACTAGAGATGGGATGATCCACTTGTTTGAGACTGCCTTTAATGAGAATATTCTATTATCTGAATTTTATCAGTTGTGTTCTTTTTTTTTTTTTGATTTGTCTCTCTTTTTTTTCTCTCTCTCTTTTTTTTCTCCGTTCACTTCTTATCCTCTCTCTCTCTCTCTCTCTCTCTCTCCTTCTCCCTCTCCACTTAGGGTTTGTAAGATTTGAGCATCATCTCATCCGAAATTTCAGAGATCCCTTAGAGTTTTAAGGTTTGGCTGTTCTTGTCGGAGTTTTCAAGAAGAACATATCATGAGTTTTCGAAGGGGAGCGAATGTTTGGGTTGAAGATAGAGACTTGGCTTGGGTTCCAGCTGAGGTATTCGATTTCGAAGGCAGACAAGTTCAAGTTGTTACTAACTCTGGGAAAAAGGTCTATACTCTATTTATATCTCTCTATATGTTTAGAAAAGAAATGGAAGAACCAACGAATTCAAACTACTCGTATTTTTGTTATTAAATCAAATGAAGTAGAAATAATGCTGAATTTGACTTATTTGTTACTCGAAGAATAACTTTGTCAATGTTCTGTAAAGCCTGAATAATAACTTCGTTAATGTTTTATATTGCCCGAACAGATTTTCGCTTCTCCAGAAAACCTGATCCCGAGAGATCTGGATGCGGATCATAGTGGAGTGGATGACATGACCAAACTAACGTATTTGAATGAGCCTGGAGTTTTGTATAATTTAGAAAGAAGATATGCACTTGACGGCATATACGTGAGTGGGCTTGATATGACGGTTTTGTGCAATTATAGTATGATTATGGGTCGTTCACAATTATTACAGCGTTTTATTTATTTTGACTCAAGTAATTTGTAATTTCCAGATTAGTCACTCTCGTGTTTTTGATGGCACTAGAACTGGTTTAATGTCACTTTGGGTGGTTCAGTATCAATGTACTAGCTTTATACTTAAAAAAAAAAGCAATTACTAAGGCAAGCACCTAGTGCCTGGTTTAATGTCACTTTGGGTGGTCCAGTATCAAAATACTAGTTTTACACTTAAAAAAAAGCAATTACTAAGGCAAGCACATAGTAATCGTTCTTCATATTGATGTTATATGTACCCTTATTGGGTATTTTATGTCCCAAATTTCTGTCTGCATTCTCCAATTTGCTGACGGAGCCCTGGTAATATAGAAGTAATCCCTGAAAAATGTCAACATCACATTCTGTTACTCTACTTCTGCCTGATAGTCTACTTTTTTTTTTTTTTAACTTACCAAAAAAAAAAAAAATGATAGTCTACTTTTTGATTTCGTTGAGGATCTTTGTTTTCCTTGACTGCAGATGCAGAAATTTCTTTTTCTTTTTCTTCTTTACCTTCTCCTTAACCAGGGCAGAACTCAAGATTTCCATCAGAAGTATGCTTCTGGGTCACATATAAATCATATTGATTAATCACTTTATCTCTGCTACATATTTTGATTTCCAAGGGATTATTTTTGCTTCCCTGAAACTGATGAATGAAAACTTGCTAGTTCAGAAAGAGAAAAGTAGATATGTAATTATGAAAGTGATAACAATATGGCATTGCTGATATAACAAGATACTAAATAGGAGGGGTATAATTATATTTTGGTAACTAGTTAAGTGAACAGAAAGTATAAGACAATTCAAATTTGATGATAATGTAAAGGTAAAAAATTCTAGCATTTTTTCTCGAAATCAGATTATAATGTTAACTATATGTTAAAAATAGAAATTAGAGAGCAAAAATCCATAATTCCAAGGGACTTGCCTATTGTAGCTTTTACATGCTTAGGGAATTTAATGAAATTGGGAAAAAGCCATGTAAAGACAATAAGCCTGTTATAAGTAAAAATATAAAGATGTTTAAATTTGTGCTTACTATTTTAGGTTTTGACTTATGAATTGTAGAATAAACCTTGGGAATGATAGCTGAATAAAGAATAAGATAAGGTACGGTGAATTTGAAAATCTATATGATTTTATGTTAGCAAGGGAGATTTGAGACAACTAAGAAAATCCAGTGAAAACTCAGGAAAAAAGGTCTATATGAATATGGCTTTTGTTGATGTAGAAAAGGATTATGTAAGAAACCTAGGGTAGTCTTATGACGGATCTCATAGTGAAGAGCACAAGAACTATCAGAAAAAATTAGAAATTTCTTTTTATTGTACTTTTTTGTTGGTCCTCTGTTACGAACCTTTAATTATTTTCTTTTTTCATTTTCTCCTTGGGTTGTTCACTTTATTCAGTCAGTTAGCATTCCCGTTCCCCGTTCCCCGTTACCGTTATATCCCGTTTCCCGTTACCCCTATATATGTACTGTAAGCCATTTCTCCCTGGGTTGTTCACTTTATTCAGCCAGTTAGCATTCCCGTTCCCCGTTACCGTTATATCCCGTTTCCCGTTACCCCTATATATGTACTGTAAGCCATTAATGAGAAAGGAAGGAACATTTATTTCGTCTCTCAACTCTCTCACTCTATCTCTCTCTCTCGCTTCTCTCTCTCGTTCGTTCTTCTCTCTCTTGTTCTATCATTCTCCCTCGGTCTGCTTCCTTCTTCCCTTCCCCTCACCCTAATCGGCCTCCGTCTACCGAATCCTCCGCCAGAACTCGCCTCTCCGGTCGCTCCAATCGACACCGACGCTGACTTCGCTGGCCACGATCCAGATGAACGCATCATCCTCAACAAGAAGTCCATACTTCTTTACTTCAGCAGTCGATGTACTTATTTAGTGGACATTAAGTTGAGGTTTCATGGTAGATGTTGTCTTTGGATTTTATTATTTCAGCGGACAAAATTGGAGTAATAGAAGTAAATTGGAATTGTTGAAGAGGATATGTAACTATTATTATTCAAATATGATGAAACACTCCATATAAGTAACACAATGTTAGCCTGTTTAGGTAGAATGAATAATCTTAACATTGCCCAATAAAAAAGGGAAAAAAGTGCTCCCAACATAAAATTGGCTGTTGAGATATTTCCAAAGACTGGATTTATCATCTGAATCTCATAAATCACAAAAATGAGAAAATAAAAGACATTATCTTGTTTATGATTAAATGAGATATATAAAATGGAAAAATGCATTTACATTCTTTTATTGTTTTTGATTTTAGGCAGCAATTTTTGTTGGACTGTCGTAGACCTTTATGTGGATTTGTATGCTGGGCAATTTGAATGCAATTTCTCAAAGAAAGTATATAGCTAAATTAATTTTTCCATGTGTCTTTAAAATACTAGTGTTAACTTCTTGTCTTCTTGATATTGTTATTTTTGATTTGTCTGGTGAGACTTTCTCTTTCAGCAGAACTATTATTTCCGAGTTGCATTAAAGCTGTCAATTTATTCTTAATTTTTTCTGGCCTGGAAATTAAAGTAAGTGTTGAGAGATTGCACGGGAGGTTGTTGGTTGTGCTGACGAAAAAAGCAGTCTTATAATATTCTACTGTTAGTATTATCTGCAGGAATAAGAGGGAATTAATTATTTACTGATCAAATAATTGTGAACAACTACATCCTAAATAAGAGTTTTTCAACGTGGTGAAATTTTCAAAACAGTATGGAAAGTAAGCAATGCTTCTTACTGTGTGACTTGAAAAAATTTTCTGACAAAACAGGATGAAGTAAACAAGTTAAATGGGGGTGTTTTAGTTCGTTAAACACCTATATATTGTTGGGGTCACTTCCCTTTGGGAAAAAAGTCGTGGGCCTTTTGCGTGGATGTGGTCTGTGGATTTATGAGCTTACCAACCGAGGATTCTTGAAATGGACAGGGTTATTATTGTCCGGGGACTTATGCAGCATAGGTCTGAGAACTCTATACAGTACAAGGCCGAGGACTTTGTGAGCCGCCAAGGTTCGAGGACTTGCTTGAAGAGAGCGCACGTGGATGCTAGCTCAGAAGGTTGTTTGAGCATGCACAATCTTTGTAGAGCCGCTTCTATAGAACATCGACAGAACCGTTTTCTACAGGGCACGATCTTTTACAGGAGAGTGTTGGTGTAGAGCTGTTACAGGGGGTACGTACGTTAGTGGCTGTCTGTACGGGTGTCTTCTACGTTGACTTGGCTGTTACTTTCAATAGTCCATATATATATTGTCGTGTGTGCAGAGAGCTGTGCATGCATGAGAGGTGTGTGTGAAATTTCTGAGTGTTGAAAGAGGAGAGAAAGAGTGGAAGAAAAGTGAGAGCAGTGGAAGAAAAATCAAGTGTGAGATACTTGTGCTCTGTTCTTTGTTTTCGCCTATTGGGCCTGTGTAGCCGTGTGATTTGTGTAACCATTTTTTACATAGTCGATTTTTTGAGGACTAAGTGTCCCGTGGTTTTTTCCTTTCGGTTTGAGAAGGGTTTTCCATATAAAACTGTGCGTTCTTCCTCTCTGTCTCCCATTCTTGTGTCTGTCTGATCTGTTTCTGGCGCAACAAGTGGTATCAGAGACGTGGTTCTTTGACTGGTGATTTCATTGAACGCTGCTGATGGAGGTTGGAAGCAAGATGATTTGCTCGAATGTCACCAACTATGACACTTGGCACAGTAAGATGTCGAACTTGCTGCTTGTCAAATCCATGCACCTTCCCGTGTTTGCCACTTAAAAACCCAAGGCAAAATCGGAAGAGGAATGGACGCTGGAGAACATGCTGGTGTGTGGTTATATACGGCAATTGGTAGATGATATTGTGTATAACTACATTAAAAGTGAGACAAATGCTAGGGCGTTGTGGGAGAAGTTGGAGGCATTCAAAACTGGCAATAGTAAGATCTATCACTTAATGATGCTGATGCAGATTTGATACTAGGATGGATTGTCTGTTGCAGATCACGTGAACGAATTTCAAGGATGTGTAGACTGGCTGAGTGGTATTGGTATTTAGTTCGATGACGAAGTGCTAGGCTTATGGCTCTTGGCCACCTTGCCAGACTCATTGGAGGTGATGAGAATCACCATTGCCAACACAACTCCTAATGGCATCGTGACGTTGGAGATGGCCAAAGGAGCCGTGTTGAATGAGGAGATGAGACGGCGGTTTCAAGGGACCGTACCTCTCACTACTCTGAGGTACTGTGATAGAGTCATGGGGAAGGAGTAAAGTCTGCAGACAAAAGTTTGGAGAAAAGGGCCGAAGTAAGTCTCGGTCATGGTTTCAAAATATGGAATGTCATTGCTATGGTAAGAAGTGCCACATTAAAATGTACTGCTACAAGTGGAAGCGTGAAAATGCAGAAAAAGAGAAATGTAAAATGGGACGAGATGAGGGAAAGTCCTCGGTCTCTGTGGTTACAGGAGGCAACTTCCTTCTGACTTGTGAAGCGGATGATGTTGTAAATTTGGCCGAACAGGAGACCGACTGGGTGGTGGATACTGGAGCATCCATCCACGTCACCTCTCGGAAGGGTCTCTTTACTTCATACACTCTCGGTGATTTTGGAGTTTTGAATATGGGGAATATGGAAATATTTAGAGTTGTTGGCCGTGGTGACGTGTCTCTTGTCACCAACAATGGTACCCGACCGATCTTAAGGGACGTCCGACATGTTCCTGATATTCACATGAACATTATCTCTGTCGGGAGACTTGATGATGCTGGTTTTTGCAATGTTTTTAGTAATTGGGCTTATAAACTAATTAGAGGGTCTCTAGTAGTTGCTTGAGGGACAAAGACATTTGGTCTTTACGTGTTGCATGCCTCTGTTGACGCAGGAGAGGTCAGCACTACCAGCAGTATGGAGTTATTGGACTTGTGGCATTGGAGGTTGGGCCACATGAGTGAGAGAGGAATGAGTCACCTGGCCAAGAAGGGTCTCATTCCAGAAATGAATGAGGATGGATTGAAGACTTGTTCTCACCGCATGACGGGGAAGTAGAGGAGAGTCTCTTTTTGAGGAGACTCATCCTTCAAAAGGTCCGAGTTACTTGAGCTTGTTCACACCGATGTCTGCGGACCATTCAAGGAGAATTCCCTTAGAGGAGCTTAATATTTCGTCTCGTATATTGATGATTGCTCGAGGAAGTTGTCGGTATTTCCACTTAAATCCAAGGATCAGGTTTTCGGAGTATTTGAGCTATTCCATGCTCTAGTTGAACATGAGATGGGGAAGAAGTTGAAGACCTTCTGGAGTGATAATAGCGGAGAATACATTGGGACATTTGATGCCTATTTTAGGTCTCATGGTATCTGGCATCAAAGAACACCTCCAAAGACGCCGCAATTAAATGACGTGGTCGAGCGGATGAATCGCACATTGATGGAGAGGGTCAGGTGCATCCTATCCAAAGGAAAGCTCCCAGAACCTTTTTGGGCTGAAGCCCTAAAGACGGCAACCTATATCATTAATAGGTCGCCCAGTAAGCCTTTAAATGGTGAAGTCTCAGAGAAGATATGGACCAGAAGGGAACCCTCCTATAGCCATCTTTGGATTTTTGGCGGTAAGGCCTTTGTTCATGTCCCGAAAGATGAGAGGACCAAGCTTGAGCCAAAGATGAAGCAATGCGTCTTTTTGGGCTACGACAAAGATGAACTTGGATACAGGTTTTATGATCCAGTTGGGAAAAAGCTTGTCCGGTTAAGGGACGTGGTCTTTGTCGAGGAAGAGACCATTGAGGATATGAGAACGGAGAAGAAGGCATTATCTGGTGCCGGTCGGACAAATCTTGGTACTGATGTTGTCCGACCGACATAGTATGAAGGCAATACTCCAGGAATGGCCAAGGAGGATAGTGAAGTAGGTGTAACACCAAATGAAGATGAGGATGATGTCGCTCTTTTAACCGGCCGTGGAGGTTCCTGTACGACAATCCTCGAGAGAAAGACGTTCGTCCATCCGTCTGTCATCAAATGAGTACGTCCTGCTTACTGGTACAGGTGAACCTGAAGATTTTTACGAGGCTGTGAAGGTGCTCATAAAGAAAAATGGTTGGAAGTCATAGAGGATGAGATGGTTTCACTACATGAAAATTATACTTTTGAATTGGCTGAGTTGCTTAAGAGGAAGAGAGCCCTAAAGAACAAGTGGGTTTTCAGGTTGAAGATATTCGAGGACACCATGCAGTTGAGGTACAGGCGCGGCTAGTGGTGAAAGGTTTTAATCAGCGCAAAGGTGTGGATCTTGATGTGATCTTTGCGTCGGTGTTGAAAATGTCCTCCGTTTGTGTTGTGTTTGGTTTAGCAGCTGCTCTGGATTTGGAGGTAGAACAGCTGGATGTCCAGACAGCATTCCTTCACGGTGACCTTGAGGAAGAGAATTATTTGGAGCAACTAAAGGGGTTCGAGGTCAAGGGGAAGGAAGGAGAGGTGTGTTGTCTAAGGAAGACGCTGTACGGACTAAAACAGGCACCAAGAAAGCGGTATAAGAAGTTTGATTCTGTCATGATTGGTTAAGGATACCAAAGGATTGCTTCTGATCATTTTGTCTTTATGCATAGATTTTTTGAGGACGATTTTATTGTCCTTTTCCTTTATGTGGACGACATGTTGATTGTCGAATAAAATAGCACTCGAATTCAGGAGCTGAAGAAGTATTTGGGACAGTCATTTGATATGAAAGACTTCGGGCTGGAAAAGCAGATTCTGGGGATCAGAATATTTTACAACCGGAAGAACAAGAAGCTCTGGCTGTCTCAGGAGAGTGATATTCAGAAAGTACTCCAACGGTTCGACATGAAAAAATCCAAGCCAGTGACCACTCCATTGGCCAATCATTTCAGGTTGAGTACGAAGCAATGTCTATTAACGGACATAGAGAAAGCCTGCATGGGTGGTATACCTTATTTGTTAGTCGTTGGTAGCTTGATGTACGCGGTTGTGTGTACAAGGTTTGATATTGCTTATGCGGTCACTACTGTCAGCAGATCCCTCTCAAATCTTGGAAAGATCATTGGTCGGCTGTGAAGTGCATCCTGAGTTATTTCCGGGGAATTTAAAAAATGTGTCTGTGGGTTGGAGAAGAAAACCTTCAGTTGGTCAGCTACACAGATGCGGATATGGTTGGGGACATTGACTCCTGTAACACTTGTGTAGGAACTCCATATTCCACTTGAGATCGAAACACGTTGACGTTCGATATTATTGGGTGAGAGATGTTATTGATGAAGGGCGGCTATCAGTAGAGAAGGTCCGGTCGGATGAAAATGGGTCAGGTATGATAACCAAAGTTTTACCCAAGGGAATGCTTGAAGCTTGCTGTGACGTCGCTGGGTTTACTAATTTTGTTCCTATACGGTCGTGAGGGGAAGTTTGTTGGGGTCACTCCATTGTGAGAAAAAGGTCGCAGACCTTTTGCGTGAATGTGGTCCGCGGACTTATGAGCTTACCGACCAAGGATTTTGGAAATGGGCAGGGCCATTATTGTCCGAGGACTTATGTAGCATAGGTTCGGGAACTCTGTATAGTATAAGGCCGAGGAATTCGTACGCAGCCAAGGTTCGAGAATTTGTTTAAATAACGCGTACATTGATGCTAGCTTAGAAGATTGTCTGAGCATGTGCAATATCTGCAGAGCCGTTTTCTGTAGGGCACGATCTTTTATAGTGGTGTGCCGGTGCAGAGCTGTTGCAGGGGGTACGTGCTTAGGCTGTTGTCTATACTGGTGTCATTTACGTTGGCTTGGCTGTTACTTTCAATCGTCCATATATATATTGTAGTGTGTAGAGAGAGCTGTGCATGCATGAAAGGTGTGTGTGAAATTTCTAAGTGCCAAAAGAGGAGAGAAATAGTGGAAGAAAAGTGAAAGCAGTGAGTGAAAAATCAAGTGTGAGATACTTGTGCTTTGTTTTTCTTTTTCGCCTCTTGGGCTTGTATAGTCATGTGGTTTGTGTAACCATTTTTCACATAGTAGATTTGTTTGAGGATTAAGTGTTCCGTGGTTTTTTCCCTTCGATTTGGGAAGGATTTTTCACGTAAAACTGTTCGTTCTTCCTTTATGTCTCCCCTTCTTGTGTCTGTCCGATCCTTTTTTGGCCCAACATATATTTTGTTTCTTCTAACAAATACCTCATCTGTGCACACTCAATTTTTAGTACAACTAAGCACCACTTGCTTGGATGGGCTTATTTTTGGGTGGTTCTTGAATTCGGTAGTTTATCACATCTTGCAAGTTCTAGACCAGTTAAAACAGATATAATGAAGAAACAATTTATAAAATAGGCAAGTCATGTCATTCAAAATGTGAAATTTGAAGAAACACATTTATAGAAAGTTACAAGTAATATTTTTATAACATGAGGGTTGGTGTTCTAGATGGTTTAAGAACTTGATATATCTTCTAGATAGTGCTCTTGAAATGCAATTAGATGGAGATATTTGAGGTTTTAAGTGAGAAAAGGTGGACCTCGGAGGGTTGATTGAGGACTAGTAAACCTACTCCCTCAAAGGATATTTCCTTGAACTGAGCACAATGGTGGAAAATGATCCACATTGGCAACGCCACGTGATTGAAGTTACAGCTTTGGTAATGTTGATATGTTTTGCTTTTGACCTTACTTGTTATAGTTGCATACTCCAAATATGTAATGTTTAGATGTTGCCAACATTGTCTCAAGTGCATGCTAACTAGAAGTTCATTTTAAAACTGTCATGGTAATTTTGTTCATATGAACTTTAAACATCATATGTCATAATCAGATTATTTTTTTGAACATTTGCAGGTCTTATTTTGTTGTGGTTTGTATGATTTTGGGAGGTGGTTCTGTGTGCAGTGTGACTATTGTTTTCCATTGGGAGATGTAGCATTAGCTAGAAAGTTTCATTATATCTTATGAATGATAATTTCTTTCCGTTTTTATTCCTCAAGTTCAGTTCAAGTCTTGGATAATGATTGCTTTTCCTTTCTGTCTGTTGCTTTGCCAACCATATAGTCAGAAGATCATGAAAATTAGCTATTTTTAACTTTGTGATCGCTGGTTCTTATTCACATAAAATTTCATATTCCTATTTACCGGCTGCATTATACCGTAGATGCTAGTTTCTAGTTGTATGAGAGAATTGAAGCCTTTTGAAATTTCTCCTTTTCATATTATGTATAGTTCATCCCTTTTTATTACATGTTAAATTGGGCTTTCCTTTTTTCTGGTTGTTCAAAAGACTTACACTGGGAGCATCTTGATCGCTGTTAATCCATTCACAAGGCTTCCCCATCTATATAACACGCACATGATGGAGCAATACAAGGGAGCACCACTTGGTGAGCTGAGTCCACATGTTTTTGCAGTGGCTGATGCATCCTACAGGTAGGTCAATTGTAGTTAAGTACATACAGATTGACTTGCTACCCCCGCCATGTAATTCTCACCTTATTGAATGTGTAGTGAGTTTTGATCTGGCCTTCATAATGCAGAGCGATGATTTGTGAGAGTCGAAGCCAATCTATATTGGTCAGCGGAGAAAGTGGGGCTGGCAAAACTGAGACAACAAAATTGATTATGCAGTATCTTACATATGTTGGTGGCCGTGCTGTTGGTGATGACCGAACAGTCGAGCAACAAGTCCTTGAGGTATGCATTTCCCTAATTGTCTCTTATAGCTCTACGCTTGCTTTTCTATGATGCGAGGGTTCATTTTGTTCTTGAGTTTTTATTGTTACAACTTGCAAGTATATTTAAATATTGCCGAAAAGGATAAAATATTGTAGGATATATTGCAAAATGTTGAAATGTTAACATTGTCTTTGAAAAACAATTGCTTTAAATACGGTTAGAACGGAAAAAAAGCATGATTGTTTAAAAAAATTCTATGGAACATTGCAAAATAAACATATAAAAACGGTGGATAAAAAGTAAATAATCATGATGTAATAGTGCCTAAATGTTATTATTAGTTACTTATTTGATAATGAAAGAAACTGTATTGTAATTTTAATATATTGTACTACAAGTCACTAATTCCTACCCGTTGCTGTCTCTGACATATCTAATGAAGAAGATAACTGACCGAACCTCAATAGGCTTGGTTCTTTTTAACCTCGCAAGTTCACGAGGGTTTGGTGTAATTTTTCCAGCAAGTCGGGTATTGTATCCACAGAGAGTTAGTTTTGTACAAAGAAAAAAAAAAATGAAACTCCATATCATTTTTTTGAGGATTTGGCGGACTCCTCCTTCCTTCCCTCTCCCACTGATTTTTTTTCCCTTTTTCTTCCCTATATATATATATATATGTATTTAAAATAACCCTCTGCCAGCTGAAATTTCTAGAAAATTTAGCATTGTTCTTCTTTTTTGTGTTTTTTTAATTTGTTGAGTGGATTGATAAAATGAATGCTTTATTCAGTCAATTTACTTGCTTTTATACTAAAAAATTTTCTTTCAGGAATAAAATCTGCATAATAAAAATATTTAATTTTCGTAATTTAAATAAAAATTGTTAGAAAATGACAATAAATAAGTGGAGATAAAAATACAAAAATCAGTATTCATCAATAATTGATTATTAAACATTTGAATATAGTAATCTCACTTGAAGGCACTTTTGCTTTCTTTAATGTTATTATATGGAATAATATTTAACCCTATTTGGTATAATATTCGCCGATGTTTAAAGAAACATTGTAATGTTTGGTATTTAATAAAATTTTGCTCTTTAACAATAAATAATTTGGGATAAAAATACAAAAATTAGTGTTCACCAATAATTGATTGTTGAATATTTGAATATAATAATCTCACTCGAAAGCACATTTGCTTTCTTTAAGGTAATTATATGGAGTAATCTTTAACACTATTTGGTATACTATTCGCCATTGTTTAAAGAAACATTGTAATGTTCTCTATTTAATACAATTTTACTCTTTGGTAAATTGTGACAGTATCTTTGATTTTTGTATAAATGTATGTATGGATATAATTGGTTATTCTGATATAAATATGATTTTATAACTCCAAAAGGAATGAATACAATGTGGTATTTTATCAAATGTTAAAAGATTTAAATATTTGTCAAAATGAAGGCAGCCATATATCTAATTTAAATCACTACCTTTGACACCGAAAATTGAAAATAAAACATTGCTTTTTCCCTTTCCCCGCTCTCGGTCTTCTCCTCTCTCCTGCATCAGTTACATATATTTGTTGCATGTCAGGTCCTGGAGGTAGCACATGCTGGATAATTTGCCTGCATGTTGCGGGCATATGTTCAAAAGCTGCCAAGTTCCTATTCCTTCACATTAAGATATATATATATTTTCTGTTTTTGATGATATAAAGTGATATTCAATTAAATTTTTGGCAATATTGTGGATATACATTCTCATTATATTGTCTTTCATTATTGCTCACACTGAAAAACTGCGAAATAGTTTGCAATATTTTACTATATTATTCCTTGTTGAAGCTGTGTTTTTCATGTTCCTGGTCAGATATAGGTTACGTGTGCTAATTGCTTATCCATGAAAATTATGATAGAATATATCTTCATTGTAAAAGCATTGAGTTTGTTTTACTGGTGGGCCTGATATGAGGTACAGTCTCTACATAGTTCCCGAAGCGCTAATCAACATCAGTGTTCTGACAAATATTTTCTTCATATCAGTCAAATCCACTGTTGGAGGCATTTGGAAATGCAAGGACTGTTAGAAATGACAACTCAAGGTGTGTTAGAATCTTTTGATGTATTTTCATTTGTTTAAGCCAGGAGAACTATCTGTATATAATGTATTAGCATTTCAGAATTTTTTTTTTAATTTTCATTGAGTACTGTAGCCCTGGAATCTTCACTTTGCCTTGGAACATCTTGTGATGTTTGGTTCATGATTTTGATTCTGCTTTATTTTCAAGTTGCACCTTGTAATTAATTAAGGGAGTTCTGGATCTTCACTATGAGTCTTACAATGGATATGTGATGCAAAGTTACAAACTGTAGAGGCTAGGATCAGTGAAAATGAACCTGTCATGGTTATGGTGATCTTTGTTCATTTCTTTGTTGATTTATTGTGCTTAGTTTTTATCCTTTATCCTATGCAGTCGTTTTGGCAAGTTTGTTGAGATCCAGTTTGATGCAAATGGCAGAATATCTGGTGCTTCTATTAGGACCTACCTTCTGGAACGGTCTCGCGTTGTTCAGATTACAGATCCTGAACGGAATTATCATTGCTTTTATCAACTGTGTGCATCTCAAGAGGTGATGTCCCTAACATGTTGCATAAGCCCTATATATGGATTCAGTGCCATCTTGCCTGCTATTTCAAATAATTATATATGCTCACATAGCCTCTATCAGAATTCATATCTTTTAATGCACCTTCACAGAAGATTTCACATCACTTTGTTTTTGTTGAAAAATTCTGAAATAACTACTGTGGCAATTTTTTTTTAATTTCTTTTTTCTAGATGTGACGGTGACTAACTTTAAGTTTGGAAGATGGGGAGCCTATTCCGAATACAATTCTTTGTGGTGGGTCTTTATTAAATTATTTCTATGAATCGAAATATTGGCCGACATATATTTGTATAGGCATCCCTGATATTGTTATTTCCTGATGCTTTTTATCCATGGAATGAAATACAATTCCCGATATGGCTACGGCCTATACCAATGTTGATATTTTTATCCTTGTTTACATTAGTTATAGAGGACCTTTTGTGTATGTTCCAAATATGGTTCTATGTTGTGTATTGTTTGCTCATGATATTTTCTTAGTATATTCAGTTAGAGAGTAGTATTGGCAAAGCTACAAGGATGCTTAGCCCAGCCAAAATATTGGAAAACCCAACAAGCCTCTCTTAATTGAATATCCTTTCTCACCCACCACGTGAGCCAACGAAGAATGGAAAGAGGAATGAGAGGAAGGATCTGTCATGACTTTTTTTCTATTGAACTATTCCCAAGCCAGAAGCTTTGATTTAACAATTGCTTGTATCCATTGAATACTGAAAATCTCCAAACAATTGAATAAGCTGGTCTAGAGACGTTGCTATGCTGAAAATATCAGATGATTTTTTTAGAAATTACACTTTAAAAAGAAATTACAGTTACATTGCAATGCCAAATTAAAAACTCTTCTTTGAGGATTATCTAGTATATGATTGTGTTTCAAAGGTGCTTCCCCGGATGAAAATCTCACAGTTGGAGTAGCAACAAGTTGCTTGAGGGAAAAGCTTCTACCCCTACTTCTCAAAATTGAGTATTGTTATACTGTAGAAAAATGTGACTTCTCATCCTATTCCATTTGACTTTTAATTCTTGAGGCTTCGCAGCGTTCATGTAGAGAGGGCATAATGAGAAACTAACATTAAAGAATTAATCAAATAGTTGTGATGGTTGGGTAATGTTTTAGTTGAGATACTTACAAATTTTTCATTTGTGGTAGGAAGAGATATTTGAGATTTAACTGTATTTTTGACATGTTTTAGTAGTATATTTTTGTTATGATGTTGTATGATTATGGAAGAAGAAAATCGGTCTTGTCAAGATCTAGGGTTTTACTTGAGTAAATATCAAAATATAGCTTTCACATGTCAGCAAATTGTTGGACATGTTAGATCTTGGGATTTTGATGATAAAATGAAGTAGTTGCATACTTAAATGAACATAGATCCATGTAAAGGATTTTTCCTAGATCTCTGTTTTGTGGGGATTATAAATCTGGGTTATAGAAAAGCATTTTTATATCTAGGGTTTTGTAGATCCTGTATAATTATCATGTTAAAAACATGGAACTAAATCATTGATGAATCTAGTGCGAACAATTGTGTATAATATTATTTTATGAAAATCTCGTGTTAAGATAAAAAGCCAGATAGTTGTGCTTTGGGAATTGGCCGTGTGGTAGAGGTGAGAAATTACGTGCTGTGATCCCTTCCTTGTTTTGTTTTTTTAGGCCATGTGCTGTGTTTGATTTTGGGTGGAGTTAGGATGTTTTAAATTGTGTTTTTACCCTAAGTTATTATGTAGGGGGATCATTGTCCAATGTTATTTTCAAGGGGTGATCATATATGAAAAATTTAAGGTTAAGTTGGTTGGATATGATAGAGATGTGGGTACATCATTTTCTGATGTTTGGGAGATGTGGTCAATTGAGGGCACTTAGGTACTCATGAGATATATTTCTTTGTTGATCTTTGATTTTTTCGTTGATCATTGTTGTATGTTCCTATTGGGTGTGGCCCTGACACGATCGGCCCAGCCTAATCTAAAAAAGGGATCCAAACACTTACAGTTCAAATACGGACGCCGAGGATTAAGCTGACCTCCCGATTGACTTCAAGGCAGAGAACATGTAAAATTGGGGCAGATAATGGCTCGACAAATTAATAATTGAAACATAAAATCTTGTGAATGGTTACAGTTAACTGAAGGGTGATAATCAGCACGCGGACAACCTGATTTGGTATTGGCCAAATGATGGTCAACCATTAATGATTGGACGGCAACTGAACTAGTCTAAAAAGTGGTTGCACATCAAAGGTAACTATTGGTATTTAATGCAACATAACACCTTTCATTGCTGGTGATGGTTTCGGGTTAACCAAGGATCCCAACTATAAATACAGATCCCTATACAAGAATGGGGACAAGTCACACTCTAGCATGGAAGTGCTTATAGCGAGTATTCTCAAAACTGTGCCCTGTCCTTCATACTCACTAAGGCTAAACAGTTATTACTTCTTCTTTTACTGTCTGTATCTTTCTACTCACCTGAGAAAGATTATTAACTTGAGTTTCGTATCAGAGGATATATTGGAAAGTGAATTTCATATACCTCTAAACTCTCGTTAAGTTGTTGTGGTGCGCATGATCTGGATTGTCAGCTACAAAGACCATACTCCATCGGCTCTTATGTTGAAATCTACTCTAGAGTCCTTGTTAAAATCTTCGGCAATGTCCATAAAAAAACGGATCATTCATTTGAGTTTATTTAATTTTTATCTAAAATTTTCGATTGCACTTGGAAATAAGACAATGTCATTAGATTACCCTGTGAGTGTCTTTTAATATCCCATTGCCTCATACACTCCTGTATCTCCTTCTTGATCTTTAAATGGGCTAAAAAACTAGTTGTATGTCGAGTCAAGGAATTTGTCACAACATTAGCTTTTTCGGTTGGCATTGAATATCACAATCGTAATCTTTTATGAAATTCATCCCTCTCCTTTGCCTCATACTCAATTCTTTTTGAGAAAATGTGTAATATCCCGGACCTCATTG
>JAODPA010159554.1:29683-86573 GCA_025585075.1 Nepenthes mirabilis
GAGAGGGAGAAAGAGGAAAGAAACAGAGGAGAGAAAGAGTGGAAATTTGTGGCACCATTTTTGGCGCTGCGAAGGAAGAAGGGGAAATCAGTGATCGGCGACGGTGGCGTGCGGCGAAGGCGGCGCTGTGATGGTGGTCGTCGGTGACCATGAGTAAGTTGGTGAAGGTGCGGTGAGGAGAAGCCATCAAAGCTGACGGTGGCTGTTGACGGTGTTTGCAGCAGTGGTCGGAGGGTGAAGCCGCGGTGGTTGTAGGTGGTGTCACGTTGGTGACCGGCTACGACTGTGGGTGAGCTTGGTTGTGCGCAGAACTTTGCGGCGAGAGAGGGATTGGGTCCGTCGTGGGAGGCGCGGTAGTGAAGGAGAAAGTGCGCGATTGAGAGGAGGGAGCTCGGCACAGGGTAGAGTCGATGCAGCGGTGTTTGGCGGCGGCCGGTAGTGGCACGCCGGTGACCGGTGACGGCTGTTGGGGAGCCGTGGTGTGCACAGAAGTTGCGCAGCAAGGAAGGGAGAGGGCGGGTGAGTCACGGTTGTGCGGCAGTGAGGTCGAGGTGCGCGAATCGGTACCCCGAAGCATCCATTTTTGTGATCGACAAAGTATAAGGTCGAGATAGGTATTTGTAAACTCCCGCTTTGGTCTGATTTACTTTCTGATTTATTTGATACACCGTTTGGAATTTCTACTTACATGCATGTATTTTGTAACCTGTTTTATTTATTCTGGACATGCATGTGTAATTCAATGAGGTATTTTGGGGGTTCTGATATGAGTTTTATAATTTTTGGAGGATTTTTTATTTTTCTGGCGGCCTAAAAAATTTCTTGGACTTTTTATAATTTTTATAGCTGTATATTGTATGAAAATGGACATGAAACTTTGCATAGGCCGTGCAGTTACATGCACGTGTCGGGTTGTTGTCACTACATTTGGATTTGAAAATTGGACACTCTGGCCAGCTCCCGACGGGGGGATTTATTTGGAAATCCCCTTCCGCCGGCAGGAAAGGCTTGAAGTAGTGACATTTTCCTTTTGGACAATTTGATTTGACCTTAGAATATATTTAAACGTCCTAATATATCTGACAAGTTTGATAATTTACCTAAAGCTGGGGGTGCAAAATATAGTGGGCAACCTTATCTATGGGTACAAAATATATGGATTTTGGTCTAAGGTTATCGGGATTATGTGTAATCCTTATTCAAGCTTGTCTTTAAATAGTCAAAATTTAAATTGGTGCATGATTTTGTATCTCCGCATATATTGGTATTGGACTTGGATTTATGGATTTGGGTTTGAGATTCGCCGATTTTGTTTACAATTGGGTTTGGTATGTCTCGTACGAATTATTTGACCATATGTTTTGATCCGAACCTTTGAAAAAATTATTGTGATGCTGCTTCGGCGACGGCACACGCTGTTGGATCATCTGGCTATCGGACTTTGTCCCAAATCACGAGCTGATCGGGTCTTGGACTTGGACTTGGATTGGACATCAGTACATTGGAATCGGTCCGGATCACCCATATTATATATATATATATATGTTCCGATGAGGACTGTTTTCCAAATTGGATATTTGTCTTGGATTTGAATATTTAATTTGAGTACGACACTACCATTGGATTTTGAATTTAGAATTTTTTTTTATTTATCAGTAATTTGAATTTACCTATCCGACCCTCCTTCTGATTCTTTGGACTCATTTGTTTATTTATGATACTTGTTGGGTATTACGCTTATTCTTCTATTTTATTCCTTCAGAGTAGATTATCGGCTTTATCACAGTAGCACGAAGAGTTTCGGTGCAACACTATTCGCCTCTGGTGAGTATCATATTTTTGGATTTTGATATTATCAACCATATATCGGGTATGAATAAATTTTGCGTGGAATGTTATGAGATGTTGGAGCCGGTCGAATGTAGGCCATGACTTTGTATATTAAGAATTTGTTGGGTCGATTTCTTATGCGGGTGAGTTATTGTCTTTATTTGGTTATCCCATTACGACTGTTTTGTAGAGCAGGTCACATATATATAGTATCTGATCAGGTTCTGTGTGGAATATATCATTTTATGGAGTTGTGTATATTTTGTGGTCACACCCGGGTTTTGGGAATTATGAGATTAATAATTAAAGTATTTTTAATTATTTAATTGATCTGTTTGGTCCGGGTTCGTGACAGAATAAGTATTTAAGACTCATGATCCGAACGCACCTGGAATTTCTCTTCAAGCAGAAAATATCTCCAAATCTTCAATGCAAAGATCGCCGCCGCCAGTTTTATATCATTTGTCGAATTATTCATTTCAGGTGTTTTTAATAGGCTTGATCCATAGGTGTTCACTTTCCCATGTTGCATCAAAATACACCCTAGTCTTGTATTAGATGCATCACAATAAATCATAAATCCTTCGGGTCATTCAGGAATCGTCAAAATAGGGACAATCGTCAAACAGTCCTTCAATTTTTGGAAACTTCTTTTACAATCTTCCTTTCATTGAAATTTAACTTCCTTGTTAATTGGGTTACTGGCATGGCAATTATGGAAAACTTCTTTACAAATCTTTAGTAATGGCGTGCCATTCCCAAGCAGCTCCGGACTTCAGTCTCTGTTCTCGGTCTTTTCCAATTGATCGCTGCTTTAATTTTCTTTGGATCAACCAAGATACTTCCTTTAGAAATCGTATGTCCCAAAAATATGACTTCTTTAAGCCAAAATTCACATCTTTTCAACTTAGCGTACAATCTCCTTTCTCTAAGCGTCTAAAGTACATTTCTGGAATGCTTTTTGTGCTCGTCATAACTCCTCGAGTATATTAGAATGTTTATTGATTAATATCACCACGAAGTTGTCTAGATAGGGGTGGAACACCTGATTCTTCAGGTCCATAAAAGCTGCAGTGGTATTGGTTAACCCAAATGGAATGATAAAAAAACTCATAATGCCTATACCTTGTTCTGAAAGCTATATTCGTCACATCTTTCTTCTTTGTACTCAATTGGTAAAAACTTGAACGAAGATCAATGTTTGAAGACTCTTGGGCCGTTTGTAATTGGTCAAACAAGTCATAAATTCTTGAGAATGGGTACTTGTTTTTTATGGTTATCTTATTCCACTCTCGGTAATTAATACATAGCCGCATAGATCCATGCTTCTTCATGAACAGTACTGGAGTACCTCATAGGGATACTCTTCGCCGGATAAAATCCTTCTCTTGCAGTTCTTACAGTTGTTGCTTAAATTCTTTAAGCTTCGATGGTACCATTTTATAAGGTGTCATCGAAATTGTTGTCGTTTCGGACATCATTTTTATCTCGAATTCAATCTCCCGGTTTGGGGGTGGTCTCGGTTGATTTTTTGGAAAGACATTCTCAAACTCACATATCACCAGAATAACACTTGCTGGAACGCTATGGTTCCCAATTGTGCACGTGTAAGCCAAATAGGCTTGTCATCTACTTTCCATCAAGTGATGGGCATGCAAGGCCGAAATCATGTAGGGGGATTATTTATATGTTACCCTATGAATATAAAAGGGTTTACATCCTGAATTGGGAAAATAAACTTTAATGAAAATAATTGACGCTAGGATGATAACTTGTTAACTAATCCATGTCTAAGATAATATTAAAATCGTGCATTTGTAAAAAGACCAAATAAGTACCAACTCCAACCCATTGATCCAACAACACACTTAGGATATACAATATCTGTGACCAAAAACGATTCCATAGGTGTTGAGACTATTGATGTAAAATCCATGATCCTTGGGATTTGGAACGAATATCGGACAAAATTCTGTGACACAAATGAGTTTGTTGACCTTGAATTCAAAAGTGCATGCATTGATGTTTCGAAAATAGTAAGTTTACCTTCGACCATCGTGGGCGATGTATCTGAACCTTGGGCCGGCAGTGCAAGAGCTCTTGCTCAAGCACTTGGCTTCCTCGCCGTCTGCCTCGAGGGATGAGAAGAATCCTTAATCATATGGCCGGATTGGTTACAATTGAAGCACGCACTCACGATCTTGTAGTACAGTCTCCTATCATGAGATTTAGAGCAATTAGGGGACACGGGTGTTGATGATTGAGGGCCAGGTAGACCCTGGATTTCAGCTCATTTCTTTCCTTTCTCCGTCGTCTTTGAGATCTTATGGGATCCTCCCGATCCCAAACTTTGACGGGACTTTGGCCTCCATGGCTTAAGTTTTTTTCTTGAAAAATTTCTGTTTCTAGCTCCTGTTCAAACGGGAGAGCTTGATCCAACACGTCTCCTTACTTCCTTAACTTAAATGTTACAAGTTGTTCTTGATGGCCTCATTTAAGACTTGTAAAAATTTTCTCACCTTTCTCGCCTCATCATGAATAATACGAGGGGCATAGCAGAACAGCTCCGTATACCTGGCATCGTACTTCGCCACAATTCGATTCCCTTGTCTTTTGCGGGCAAATTCGTCCTCCTTTTTACCCTCATGCTTGTAGGAAGGTACTTGATCTTAAAGGCCTCCACGAACATATTCGTCGAGATTTCCTCGTATTCCAAGCGATGGCATTTTTCTGCACTGGTTTACTAATGGTCTGCTTCTCCTTCTAACTTGTAGGAGGCAAACAGCACATTGTCCTCCTTGCAAGCTATAACAGCAGAAGCTTGCTAAATTCGACAGATCCATATCTCTGCCTTGGTAGGACCCTTGTCGTTCAAAAATTCTGGTACCCTCTCATTTGTAAAACGATCATATGTCATTGTTTCTAGATTGACTGGGATGGGCTCTTGGTTATGCGATCCCCTAACCATTGATTTAATAACATCCGCCATATTTACCATAATGGCCAAGTATTCTTCCCCCCGGTCGGGGGGAGAGGTTGGTCCAACGTTTCCTCCTTGTCTTGATGACATTTTAATCCTATCACAAAATAATTAATCACATTAAAACTTCAAATCGAAAATAAGATTTTCTCCTTACAACTTCTCTGATGCCACTTAAACTGTTACGTCCTGATATTGTTATTAATAATTATCCAATATTATTAATTAATCAATTAAGCATCTCATTAACCTTGGACGTGAATTTTACGCCAATAATTCAATCAACTAAAATAAAATAATATGATTATACATAGTTTCTAAGACATGCGAAGCAAATCATGTTGCTCTGACACCGACTTGTACAGTGTTGTCGAACTTTACGTAACGAGCTTTGTCTTTAACATAACATAATTAGAGTAACAATTAACTAAACCAAAATTGCCACTGGTACCACAAAGCTGGAAGACCGACATCTCATGGTTATAAGCCACACATACCGTCTAATCTACAATAACATAATAATCAACATTAAAATTTGCTGATTTTTACTATTGGACTGCCAACATTCCTTAACTACAGTCCATATTGAAATGATTGACATTTGATTTATCAGTTACAAACCACGGTTTGGATAAAATCAACATCACTTACTATTGTTTGAGTATTGAAGTTGAAGTTGAAATACAACATCAGTTTAACATTTAAAAATTCTAAACTAATCTGCTCAAACAATTTTTATCAATCCTGCTCATCTTGCATGTGCTTGAGCTCTCATCTGAAGGGATTAATGAAACAGAAACAAGGAGGGAGCTAACAACTCAGTAATGTATATTATTTAACAATTGATCATGCGTAATATAAAAAAAAACATGTTGGAATGATTAATGTATCAGATTTCAATGAAGTGCTATGAAATTCCATGATAATTTTATTCAATATGTCTTCCAAATTTTTCATAACACTTATGTCAGAATTAAGTTTTATCTTATGATTTTTTGATTCATTTCATGCTAGGAAATCATGCTCAAATATAGATTTTCTTAGGAACCAAGAGCCAGTAGGGCCTCACCGACAATTGGAAACCGGGTTATGTTTGTTTTCACATAAGCAAATATTTTATGCTATGATTTAAGACATTGTAGATGGGGTCGAACGCTGTTTTTTACTTACTGATGATAGGTTTGAATTTCAATTTATTACTATAATATACTAAGGCATGCTATAAAATGCTAGCCGCTGAACTATAAATTGGTCAAATGCATATTCTTATAAAAACTCTACATTTTTCTTCATATTTCATAATTTTTTCTTTTTGGAGAAAATGCTTATGACTTTTGACATAATTGTAGTGTATTTCTTGAAATTCTATAAATTCTTAGCATGTAACACTTATACTTTTTGTAGAAATTAAGTTATAATAAAGTTTTAACACGTGGAATGCTAAATTACATATAGTGCATGAAAGTTCTTTAAAATGTAGAAATCAACCATCTTATCTTTAGTAACAAACATGTACGGGAACTATGTAAATTTTTAGAACATATAAAGCATATAATTTGTACGTTTTAGACATCCAAGAATACTATGCACCAAATTAAGCATTCAGGAGCACTATATCATGTATTTTGAACATCAATGGGGATAAATTGCGAAAATCAGCTAACTTATACATTATACATGAGTTTAGACATGAATTTCATGCATACTTTTAGAAAAATCAGTAAAATACCACATGCATGGTAACATAAGCAATATAGTTTTAAAGTTATATCATGTATGAATATTTGAAATAAGAAATACTTAGAGAATTGAGAAAGAGTAGAAACATGAGAAGGAATGTCCGTAATGCACTTGCATTTTCTTGATTCTCCTCAAAATTTTGGTTGGATTCACTAATTTGAGCTTCATTGGTTTCCTCTCGCTCCTCTCTCTTCTCCTCATTTCATTCTCTCTCCTCTCTGAAATTTGCTAAGAAAAAAGCAGAAATTTTTCGGGTTTTTCTATTTATACTTAGTGATGCTTGAACGCAAATTTGGGTGCGCCTCAAGCCCCGAGCATTATTCTTGCGGCGCATGAGGGCTCGTCGGGCGCTTTTCTAGTGCCAATCCTACGGGATTTGGTGCTCGGGCGTCCCTTCAAGCTTCTATCAGGGATTGAGTTGTTTGTTTTTTACGTATGGTCGCTCGTCAGGCGCTGGTCGAAGATCCCTCATCTTGATGTAATCCGGTCTAATTCTAATTTTTGACCCAATTTTCTTCATCCTTAAACCTTAATTCTAATCATATTAGTTTAATTAATTAGAATTATGATAAAATTTAAACACGAGCTATGTAGTTCCCTCCACCGAAATAAATCCCTAAAAAGGAGCCTAACTCACCCCTCTGAAGAAGGCAAATGTAGTGAACATTAGGGCTAATTGTCAAAGAAGCCGCCTGCCTTGGGACATCACATCTCGTGGTCATGACCTTACCAACGGTTGCCATGTGGATGTTTGCCAGCCAACGAACATATGCGTGGAGTCTTTGGTTGTGCAGGTTGATAGCATGTTGAAAATACTCAAATCTCTATGGAACATACTAGAGGGGCACGTACTTGGAGTACCTGCCATCAACTCTCAACTATCCACCTCTAGGAGGTGGAACAGGGAAGAAAGCCTGTGTTCAAAGGCATGTGGCAACTGTCTAGGATTTGAGAGGGGCAAGAAGACACCCCTGAAAAAATCCTTCTTGGCTCGAAGGTTTACTTAACTTCGAGGCCTGGTAGCAAAGTCTTGAATAGTGAAATATGCGATACACTTGCGATACGGGGCGACCGTCAGCATAGGATGAAGCATCATGCAGCAATGTGCTGAAGAATATCCTGAGCAGACACTCACCCCAAATACTAGCAAGCACTCTTAGTTGAGGATGTTCCTCAACGCAAAGTTGTTTGCATCCGTGATCGAAGTGGAAGAAAGAATTAAAAGGATCACTTAGCAATTATTCTGCAAAGGCACAGTTGTACGGTCAGTTGATTTCGGAAGAATGCTGTTCACTAGGGAGACCAAAATGCCTCAACTCCCTCATAAATTCAAAATGCCCATCTTGGACCCTATGACAGGAGCTCTGACTAAATGGATCATTTGGGTCGTTTTTGAATGTTGTTGAGGTTCCATGATTTGGAGGACCCTGCTCTATGCTTGTACTTCCCTTTGACTCTCAACGGAGATGCTTGAACTTGGTTCTACTCACTAGCACCAAATTTAATTCTATCGTTGCTGGAGTTGGATGATTAATTTTTGTCTCAATTTGCTTCCTATCGAAGGAAGGAAAACTGCCATGGCACCTTGTCAGGATATGGTAAGGTTCGAGTGAAATTTTAAGCACTTCCTTGCCATGTTTAATGCCAAGGTCCATGGCATATTCAAGCTCTCCGACTAGGTAAATTTGAACTCATTCATGCTTACCATATAGTTGAGAGAGTTGTCCAAATATTTGGTTCAAGAGGAATCTAAGATGTTACTTAAGGCTTAAACTTTCATCTGGGCGTGTATTGTGGCTAATGCGGCCATTGAAGCAAAATGGCCAAAGCGCGCAAACTATGTCCATGATCGGGGGTCAACCAATGGAAAAAAGTGGAACAACAACAATTGATCTGCTCATGATAATATAATGCAACAGAGGATCGAGCCTAAGGATAGAGACAAACCGCTGAACCTGATCCTACTGAATAATACCCAGACCAATGTTTTAATGCAGACCCTGAATGAATAATTTCTGAAATGGTCCAAGCCGATGAAAAAATCGGAAGCAGGAGACTTATCGAAGTATTGTTTTTACAATCAATCTTCGGGTATAACACCGAAGATTGCCGGACTTTGCAAAAGGAGATTGAGGTTCTTATTAAAAAATCGTACCTTAATATTTGAATAATCTAGACTTCAATCCTAGCGTAACCAATAACGGGGACACAGAGCTATCCGAGCAGCCTCAAAATTGAGTGGTAAACATGATATCTACAATTTTTAGATATCTATAGCTTGTCCAAATGTGCCGGACTTGTCTGGGGCATGTCCAAACGTGTTGGAATATATTCGGTGCGTGTCCAAAATGTGTGGGGTGAGTTCAAAACCTGTCCTAATAAAAAAAGAATTTAACACTTTGGGACACGTGTCGGATACGTGTCCTAAGATGTTCGGGGCGTGTCGGTGTTTGATACGTGTTTAACATTGACACGTTAAACCCGAGGGAGTGTTCGTGCTACATAGTCTACAAAAGTAGTCAACAATAGTGCTCTCAATCGCCCCGAGAAAACTTCCTCCAGCAAGTGGTAGAGGATTGGAGTAGGAAGTGATGTTATTTGTAGCGTTGACGATGATATGATACATGTAATTACTCCCCATTATGACCCTCTTGTTGTATCCGTACTCTTTTCAGATAGAATCATAGACTATCAATTGAAACAAGTTCTCATTCATAATGGGAGTTCTCAGAAAGTTCTTTGTCTTGGTTCGTTCTCTAAGTTAGGGCTTGGAAAGTACTTGATGCAACTGGATGAGGGTCCCTTCTATGGATTAGGCAATGAACTCGTGCCAGTATAGGGAATTTCCAATTTGAAGACACGCGAGGGACGTACTCTAAAGTGACCTCCGAGATGTTAACATTCCTGTTGGGTAGACCTACCTTCGGTTTACAATGTCATTTTTAGTCGACCCTGCCTGGTGGCCTTTTGGGCAGTGATGTATATACCGCACTTGAAAATGAAATTGATTACTCCGTATGGAGTGGGAGAAGTTTGACATGATTAAGTTATCGGTAGGACTTGCTACCTAACCCAAAAAGGTCGCTCGGTAATGACCCAACTGATCGAAGTATTTGGCCTCCGTGATAAGAACACATTCTAGTAGGGCCAGCCTGTTGAGTCCTTGCAGGTCCCCGTAGATCTGACTGAACTTGATAAATATGTCTAGATTGGGAGTTTTTTGCCCGACTGTTTGTGAGAGCAATTGATGGAGTTCCTCCGCCAATGCTCGAATGTGTTTTTATAGACATTGTTAGACATGTCAAGGATGCTTATGAAAGTATTTGTTTAGAAGCTAATTCTAATCTCAGGGCATAAGCCGGTCTGACAAAAGTGGAGCGATTGTTCCATAGAGAAGCTAGTCTCCTTGAGGGAGGAGGTTAGGAAACTGCTCGATGCATGATTCATCAGGAAAGTACATTATTTGGAGTGGTTGTCGAATGTCGTCCTTGTTAGGAGAAGTAATAAAAAATGGAGGACGTGTGTTGGCTTCACAGATTTAAATGAAGTATGCCTGACGGACATTTTCCCAATATCAAGGATTCACCAATTTGTGGACTCAATATCTTTTCACCAACTGTTAAGTTTCATAGCTCAGAAGATGAGCAAATGACCTTATTTATCACTGATCAGGAGACCTATTTCTGTAAGGTCATGCCTTCGGTTTAAAGAATGCCGAGGCGATGTACCACAGACTAGTTAATAAAATGTTTGAAGCCCAATTCGGAAAGAAGATGGTGCTATGTGTGTACAACATGCTCGTGAAAAGTGTATTTGCTAATGACCATATTCAAGACGTGGCCAAAGTCTTCGAGGTGCCTCAAGCACATCGAATGAAATTGAATCCGACAAAATATGTGTTCGGGGTGACCTCTGGTAAGTTTGTTGGTTCCATTGTTTCACATAGAGGAATCGAGCTAATCTGGATAAGATCATGGCCATTATGTACATAGAGCTACACGGATCTTTAAAATAGTTCTAGAGATTAACGGGAAGACTCAAAGTCCTCTCTAGATTGTTAGAAAAATCTGCTGAAATGAATCTCTTTTTTCAAGGCTTTGAGTGGGGCGAGGAATAACAAGTTTCGGTGGATAGAGGAATGTCAACTGGCATTCCATGAGTTGAAGATGTACCTAGCAAACCCCTATCATTTGACTTGTCCAATGGGGGGTATGAAGCTTCACCTTTACTTCGATGTCTCATATGCTGGATTGAGCTTACTTCTTGTTTGTGACGAGGCTGGTATACAAAAAATGGTTTATTATGTTGGCGAAATCCTAACAGACACAAAGACGCTGCGGGGAGAATCGCATTGCCTTGATCCACGTTGCAAGTAAATTCTGGCCATTGAATCTAGATTCTTTATAAATTGGGGCATTGAATTAGGCGAATTTAACATATAATTTAGAGTCCCATCAACCAGAAGGGGACAACCTCTTGCAGATTTTATAGTCGAAACGATGACCCCAATAGTAGAAAATCCAGAAGGATACAAACAAGGACTAACCGATGAAGAGACCTTGACATGGACTTTGTACGTTGACGGATCATCCTCGCAAAAAGAAAGTGGAGTTGGCATCGCCTTGATGACGCCAGATGAATTTGAGATAAGATACTTCATGATGTTTTTGTTTCAGGCTATCAATTATGCTGCCGAATATGAGGCTTTACATGTTGGACTTTGGTTTGGTGTAGATTTTTCAGGCAAGAATCTGATCACCCACAGTGACTCCAAATTAATAGTGAACGAAGGTGTCATGAATTTTGAAGTGCAGAATCCAAGTCTGGCAAAGTACCTTGACAGGGTGAGAATTCTCTTATTGCTATTCGATACTGTGGGGATTCACCACATTCCATGGGAGGACAACTGGAGGGCTGACAAACTGGCCCAGGTGGTCGCGTTTGAAAACCTTGGGCAATGTGCTAGGGAGATACTCATGAGCTCAAGCATAGACTAATTGAACGAGGTGCTTCTTGTGTCGGATGAAACAACTTGGATGGCACCATATCGAGGATACCTAGAGGATGACTCACTACCAGAGGGTCTGACTAAAGCTAAACGTATTAGAAAGACGGCCCGACGATGTGGGCTTTTAGGTGGGAGGCTGTACAAAAGAGGCTGTTCCATATTATATATGCGATGCTTGGCACCTGCCGAACCCAATGGAGGGCTGACAATTAGAGGCTGTTCCATCTTTTGTTGTAGGGCTGACAATTAGAGGTGGCAAAAAACGATTCAAAAGGGTCTAACATATGATACCTCCTGAGTGGGAGAATCTTTGCAAGGAGTAGGACCTGGTGATAACCCGTTGAGCTTTTGTCTTGTGACTAGTTAAATCCTCCAGCATCGGAGGGGTAAAGAAAGGTGGTACATGAGAGAGATAGATCTGATGGCGGCTTAGAAAACCCCTGGACCTTCTAAAGCCTTTGATGGCGGAAAGCTGACTTCGGGGGCCTCTTTTGCCTTTGGACCCTCAGACAGAAAAAGGCCAGGCGTAGGCGTGTCTTGTATTGCTCCTCCGTTATTTACGATTCCACCACTTGGGTTGCTGAGGAACTTGAAGCTAATTTTTTGGGTGAAGAACTAACTGAAATTCGGTCCCATACTTGTCAATGAATAGAGTGGCAATTGGCTCTTCATCTTTTGCGGTTTGAGGCTTAGGGTCCCTTATTTCCATGGACACCATGGGGGGGGGGGACTTGCCCTGTGAGATTAAATGCTGGCGCCTCTTCAAAGTTTGGGTTGCTAGATGAAGTAAAAATCGGAGCTAACCTCCGAGATGGTTTACTTACATTTGCCTCATTCATCTCGTCACCGGCTTTATTAGCCATCCTATACAGAGCGGTACTTGAGGATTATACGGGCGAGCCGACAATCGAAACACTTGATTTCCCAACCCCACCTCTGGAGAGGTCTTGATGAATAGCTCCTCTACGTTTTAATTTTTGCTTGTGCGCGGGGGAAGAGGGGCATGTTGGCGACGGTTTTTTGCCCAAAACCGATATGCCATTAGACGTCATCTAATGCTCTTTGGTTTAGGAAATTTCCCATTTTACGTAGCTCAGCGACAGTATCATCTATCAAATTAGTCACTGGCTTGGACATAATAGCCTCATTGTCCAAAACCACACCAGAATAAGCGGAATTGGCAACTCTCCTATTGTTGGAGAGTGTCCAATTGAAAGGTACCTCCAAAAAAATATTGGTCATTCTATCCTTTAATGCGGTTCGGGTTCCTTCCACTTTTTTTTAAACCCCTTCTAGGGCTGTAGGAAGTCAAATCGTCCTTTGAGTTGGACTACAAAATGACTTTAACGGTTTCGGCTTGCAACTTGATTTCCTTGTGACCAAAAAAAACACACACAGAGAAGCGATGTAACTCATTGCGCTGAGATGAAGACGGGCAATAGGAATTTCCAGGGCCTCCATTATTTTGCAAAATTTCTTAGCTTATGGGATTTTAAGGCCCTTCTTGCAAGTGTACTGCATAAATGGTGCCGAAGTCAAGCCTCGAACAAACATGCCCTCTTAGAGGGTGAGGGAACTTGGAAGGAAGTGGCAACAAGAATACAGTACCTCTTGTACATCTCCCATACTGGATCGGTTGTGAGGTGGGAAGGTATATAGGCAGCTCTTTTGGTGGCCGTTTGAGGAGAAATGGCGAACTAAATTTGGAAAATCACGAAGATAGGCTGAAATAGGAAGTGTAGCAGATTGAAAAGTGAAGTGGAAGCGAAGGCACGCAGAGGTTAAATCACAGAGATTTCGACAAAACAATGCGCCTTGCTGACGTATTTTAAAATACGCAGCGTTTTTGTGACAGTGAACACCTGTCATAATGCTGAGGCGTAGCACAACATCTTCTCCACTGCCACAGGTAATGGTAATATTGACGTTATGACTCTCGAGTTGACAAATTGACGGCTAGCAGTTCAGTTTATTCTAATAAAACGACCGGTTTAGTTACTTTTGAAGTACAAAGTTAGAGAGCTAGCTTTTTATGAACATCATCAGGTTCTTGTGCTGTCTGGACATCTGAGTTGTTAGATTGTCGGACTGACAAGAACGTGCGATATAAAATAGCGAACAAGTCCAAGTAATTGGATAGTCCCTCCTCTTTAAAACAGTAATTTAGGAGTTACAAACATCCCAAATTTATATAAAGAAAGTAAATTTTCATTTGGGTAGTTTTGTTTATCTAATCATTATGTGTCTTACAAGCTTTAAATATAAAAGATACAATTTTAAGCGAGATGAAAATCTAAATCCAAGTGGGAAAAGGAGGAAAATTTCTTCACAATAGTCATGCACATGAATAAGTAATGCCAAAGGTAGCGAGAATTGATAACGCAGAAGGGGATAGGAGACACTCTGCAAGCAACAGTTTTGCAATTTTCTCCGGTTCCCGACAATGGAACGTCCATCTATCACAAACTTCGTTTATCTTGATCCCTCTGCGGTGACCGATGTGACAAATGTGGCACCAGAGTTATATCAAGTACTGTTGGTTCCGGATGGGACGTAAAAGAAGGAAATTCGGGTGGTTTGCTCATTAACAGAGGGTAACCATGACGGACTTTAGATGCATCCTCTACATACAACAGTGGAACCTGAAAAGTCTTTCCTCCTAGCTTCAGCACATATGGCTCTAAAGAAAAAAAGGGCGACATGGCTGCATAAGGCGAAACACAACCGGGCATAGGAGAGGATGATCTAGAAAAACCTAGGGGAAGAAATCTCTGTTTATAGTAGAAGTAAGGCTCGTCCTGCAAGGAAAATCGCGCTCAAAATGGCATGGAATGTTGATCAAATATTGCAGGGAATCGAAACCTATGAAATAAAACTGGCCATCTGCGGAGAATCTCCTAATAGTGGCATGTACAGTTGGTCTCACTGATAAGCCCGTTGGCTTTCCTCTTTTGACATACTTGCAGTTTGAATTCAAACTCTTAGTATGGAAGGCTAATATTAGGTTTGGCCCAGATGCAACCCCCCTAGCCCAGTTTGAAAATGGATCTAAACACCAACAATTTGAATATGCATGCCAATGATTGAGCCGATTTCCTAAGTGATCGGATGCTGGAGGACATGTAATGTTGAGGCAAATAATGGCCTGGAAAGTAATAAATGAAACACTAAATTCTGGTGAATGGTTACATTTCATCGAAAGATTATAATCGATGCGTTAACTACCCCATTTGGTAACGCCCAAATAGAGGTCAACCATTAATGATTGGACGGTTACTACACCTGTCCAAAAAGCGGTTACACATGAAATGTAATGACTTGTATTTTGTGCAACATAACACCATTCGTTATCGATGACGGTTCTGGGTTGGGCAACCCGAACCCTAACTATAACTGTAAATCTCCATACGAAAATGGGGACAAGTCACACTCTAGCATACTAGTGGCTATAGTGAGTATTCTCAAAACTAAGACCAGTCCTCCATTGTAAGGCTCAACACTTATCCCTTTTTCTCTTACTCTTTGTATTTTTCTATTCCCATGAGAAAGATTTTTGGGTTGAGTATCAGAGAATATATTGAGAAGTGAGTTCCGTATATGTCTAGCCTCTCGTTAAGTTGTTATGGTGTATAGGACCAAGATTTTCAGCTACAAGGACCAGACCACAGCCTCTAGGATCAATTAAAGGTTTACTCGGCTCTCTAATTTGTTCCACATCTGAGAAATGCATCAGTTCCTCTTGATTTGACATTGCTTTTATTGCTATTTCTCATATTGTTATATTTATCAGTTATTGTTGATATTCTGATGGAGAATTTGACTTTGAATTATATAGAATACTAGTGTATGGCCACCGAAAATGCTTTGTCATGGCATTTCAAAGTTTGTTATTTTATTTTTATTATTTAAATAAGTAACAGAAGGTGTGACAAAGTAGGGCGTTTTGATGTACGAGACCTGTGAAACCTTATTATAGTCCCCGTTTGTCACTTGGAATACGTATCCTTCTTGTGTGTGCCTCCTCCAAGGTCTACTTGCTTAAAATGCCGGCACTTGAAAAAAAAATATGGCACTTAAACATAAGAATCCCATCACTTTTAATGCCATACCCTACATGTGTCTTATCAGCGAAATCACCTACGATCTCTTTCAGAGCGGATCCTCTCCTTGAGCTTCTCAAATCCTTTGCAAAAAGCGCCGATTGCTCTAAAAAATAAGATACAATGACCGAAGAGCTTGTCGGGTGTAGTTGATTTGACCGTCCTCAACTTCCTCTAGCATTGTCAACTTTCCAATCAACAAAAGAGTGACTAAGCGGACTAACTTCCGGCTCAGCACATGAGCCACTAAGCTTGTTTTAGCTGACTAATGCTTGACTTGGCAATTCTAATCTTTCGGAAATTGCATTCAAGCCGCTTGCCGATAGTAAGCGCCTTTTGCGAAAATAAGTAATTTAGGCTCTTACGATTTTAATATATGTGGAATTTCTTGCCATATAGATATTGCCTTCTGATCATCAATGCAAACACAATAGTGGCAAGCTTAGATTGTGGGTTAGATGTTTTTGCTCTTTGGTCTTTAATTGTTGAGATTTATAAGCAATCATTTTTCCATGTTGTGTTAAAATGCAGCACAAACCTTTAAAAGATTTCTTACTATAAACTACAAATCCACCTGATCCCTCTAGGATAGTCGGTATTGATACCAAAGTAAACTTCCTCTTATGCTTTTGAAAGCTTTGCTCACCTTGCTAGGTGTGTTAGTGGAACAATAATGCTGGAAAAGTCGTCCACAAAACTCCAATAGTGCTCGGGAAAATTGAGGAAACACCTCACCTTGATTGGATTGGTTGGTCTTGCTTGATCGGTTGTAATTTCTATATTTGAGGGATAAATTTTTCCTCCCAAAGTATTTGAAGCATGATTTGAAGATACTCTTCTTTCTTCGAAAAATTCTTGTAATATATCAAAATGTTACCAATAAACACCACCACTAATTGATCCATGTTATTAGACCTAAATACTCTATTCATTGTGTCTATAAATATTGTAGGTGCATTAGTCGAACGAAAGGGCTTCACAAGAAACTCATAGATGTTCTATCCCGATTGAATGGTCCTCTTCAGAATATCATTTTTCTTGATCTGCAATTGATGCTAACCTGACCGTTGATCGATCTTAGGGAATTAAGCCACTTGAAGCTTATCGAAGAAGTCTATCTATCATCGGGAATGGATACTTTTTCGTTATGGTAACCTTATTTATTTTTGGATAATCAATACAATGATGCGACGATCCATCATTTTTCATCATTAGAGCACCCCACTGTAATACATTGGGTTGTATGAAACCATTATCTTGCAGTTCTCGCAACTATGCTTCAGCTCTTTCCACTCAGTTAGAGCCATCCAGTTGGAGACTGTGATATTGGTGAAGCCCTTGGTACCAAGTCGATGTGGAACTCCATCTCCCGATCACCTTGTAATCCTAGGAAATCCTATGGGCAAACATCAACAAATCCATAATCAAATCTCTTATTGTCTGCTCCTTATGTGCCCAATTAGATGCTAATGTAAGAATTACCCCACTTTGCAATAGGTGGCATTAATGTAAGCAGACATAATATGGACGACTCTGCTACCCCCTGCTCCCCATAGCTCAAATGTTAGGGCATTAGGTATGCAAAGCTAACCACATTTTGGCGGCAATCAGCACTAGTATGTTAGGCAGCTAACCAATCCATCCTTAGGATCATGTCGAAATTGATCTTTCCCAAAGGGATTAGGTCTATTGGCAACTCAGGGCCTGCTACAGTCAGGGTACGTAACACAATACGGCCTGGGTACGTCACATCCAAAAGAACAATGTCACCCATTGGTGTTGGAACATCCAAAACAAAATCTAGTATAAAATCCTTGGTTTTTAATTATCATGACTGTATCCTAAAATAATTAAAACCTAGGATGTTACATTTGGCCTTGCAAATAATAGGTATCAGAGAAATCTTTTGCCTATCGCCACCTTCTTTCTGCCGTCTCAATATTTGTTCGTGGTCATTGTCGGTTTTTGGATTATACTTCGATGTACTTCTATCCAAAAACATCTCTGTCGCCACAGTCACATCCATTTTTCAAATTTGAAGATTATCCAAACGCATAAAGCACTTTTGTCTAGACCCAAATCATCATGATAGATGTAGCTTGATCATTCATCATGAATTCTATCCATAATAGCGTACATTCGTTGAACTATGGATCAAACCCACAATTTTCTGAAACTTTGCCAACATCTGAACAAAAACATTTTTCATGTTTGAACTTAGAACTGCAAAGTCATTTTTTCCTTGAGCATTTCTTGCAGACCCATGAGTTTGAATCACCTTCATCTATCCTAGAGCTGCTTCACCAGCCTGCCCAGATCCCCCAGCAACCACAGGTCTCATGAGTTACTTGGTCTTATCTTTGTCTGTGTTGAACTTTGTCCAGCTGTTCTTTGCCTTTGATGACACGTAGAATCTTGCGTTTTATTTGTTAAAAGGCATCACGAGAAGTTTTTGGCTCTGTCATTTTGTCTTACTTTCTTTTCCAGCTCTTGAACCTTGGGTACTCTTAAGCGTCTTCCCCATCGTAAATTATCACGATTTGCTATCCTATTATCGGATCTTTTTCCGCAGCATTGCTTAATATGTTATTAATCAAATATATTTCTGCACTTAAAGTTTTCGACACTCTCTCTCTTGTGGTTTAATCGGTCAAAGAATGTCATATGGACATATCATTTTAGGTTACATTTTTGAGAGCTTTATAACATAGTAGAATCTATTTATTTGGCACTGTTTAACTTTTGATGCCCAAGTATTCTCTCTCCCAAATTTTCAGCACTTCAAGCTGTAAATGCAACCGCTTTTGTGTTTTAGTTGGTTAAAACATGGTATACATATCTCTTGTTTTCATCTATTTTCCGAGATCATTCCAATGGAGCAAGGCTCAATTGTTTGACATTCATAATAAGATTTAATATGAATTTAAGACTTTTAGCACGTTTTTCGGCACCCCAACACTTTTTGTTGACTTAAACTCCATTGCAAAACACCTCTTAAAATGAGGAAGTTAATTTTCACCACCTCTTAAATTTAGAAGAGAACAAAGCATTATAGCACAATAGTATTGGTCTTGAACCAGTTTCAACCCATTGCATTTTAGCCCAGATTCATGTTTTTTCTTTTCCAGTTTGATAAACCCAGTTCATAATGTTGTTCAATGAGCAGTTCAAGGTTTTATTTGAATCGGTTAATGATTTAATTGTCTGTATCAAGGGGCTAGAATTTGTCAGATTCTTTTCTCTTGAATAAAAGTGCACTGTAACTGCTGAACACAAGTTTTTCTCGCCTGAACTTGCCAAAGAAGTCAACTGGTAGCCTGTAGATTTGGAGGATCTGGATTTTGCGGCCATTGAATTTAAGCTATATTAGTTCCTTTCGATGATGGAGATCTACATAGAGTAGAAATTGTGGGTGAAAATTAGTGTGGTTCAAGAGGTTGAATACTTGAAGTTTTTCCTTTAATGAGTTGCTTGAGAGTTCACCTAGCGGATTGGGCTAATATTGACTTTGTTGTCAAGGAGCTTAAATGTAACTTTTGGGTGTTTTTGATTGGATCATTGTCTCCGATTTACCTTGTTGATGAGTTTTTAAGTCACCTTGTAACATAAACTCTGTTTTACTTTTAAAATTGTGGATGAGTTTTTAACAAGGTGGTGGTGAATGATTTCTTAGCCTTTGTATAAGCCTTGTGTACTTGTTTAATCTGGTGTTGAAAGAAATTTATCTAATTTAATGAAATTGCAGTAGGGTGCTAATGTGTTGTCCTGCAAATTAAGGCATTCACTAGATGGTCCAAGCAATAAACTAAATCAGAGTAAGTCAAAATCTGTGGTTTAGTCCAGTTTGGATAAAGACTTGTTGCTCTTTACTTCTTGGAATCCAAACCAAACCATAAACCACAAAAATATTTTGTTTAGTTCACTAAGTTTAAATTCATATAAATATTTTGCTAGAAATAATACTCTTTTGAGAATATAAAATTTTCAAATTTGATGGTTTTTGTTGTTTGACGATGATCCTTTGCTCAGTCGTAGGTTGTGCTATTGTGTTTGGGAGGTCAACATTACAAATCATAGAAACAATCTGTTCTGCATGCTAGGAGTGAGGCTGTATTCATTTTCTCCTCCCTAGACCTCCCAATCTGGGGGGCTTGTGCATTGGTCAATGCTATATATTTTCGTGTTTATCATATATACAAACATGCAAATTTTGTTAATAGAAACTATATACACAAAATCTAACAATTCTATTGGAAATATGTAGAAACATATATGTGACTAAGCTGTAAACCAAATGGCATAATTGCAGTTTGTATTCTTTGGTACTTCATGCAAATGGTCTTTGGTGAAATTTTGGAAGAAGCCAAACCTAGCTGCGCCGTGCACACCACATCAACCACTAATGGAAAATAAGTTGAAGCTGCTGCAATTGAAGGACAATCTATTCACAGTGACCTGTCCTCGAGTGCAGAAAATCGCTCGCTGAATAAAAATGTCCCTTTCATAAAATACTGGTGATAGGAGCGTCATGATTAGTAGGATATTTGAATAGGTTGGGAGAATATTTCCTTTAATGGCATCTCATGAGCCCACCAATCTGACCAAAAGCTCATATACACTCGATTTCTCACCTCAAAATTAAGAATTAGAAGAAGTGTCACGGATTGCGTTCCCACAACTTACATACATAAATACTGATGCTATATTATATACAAGTATAGATAATATATATTTATTATACAAAGGATCCATACTTTTGCCACGTTCACTAGTGGTGCCGACACTATATGTATAAAATACAATGTCGAACTTTTTAGAGATACTTACTAGAAACCTAAATTCATTACCGTAAAATTCGCAGAAGCATAAATAATGACCGTAATAACAATTTGCGCAAGCATAAGGTCATGCTCATTATCTTAGAAAATCAATTACATGCTCTTATATATTCACTACATTTCATCAAAATACATTAAGCATAAAGTCTAAACCACTCTGGTCTTTACTCTTGCTCATCAGGTATAAACTTCCAATCGCCATCTGAAGGGTTAGAAAACAGTGAGTAATCCAAATATTCAGCGCGGTACATATAAGTAAAAGCATGCATATTTATACTTAATATAGGCATATACATATATCAAAGGACCAGGAATTATATAAAATATATATGAACTTTTATTTTCTTTTACTTTTATTTTTTGAGTTTTAATTATCATTTATCTTTAGGGACTAGGCCTAATAGGCCTTACTAGCTAATGGAGCGGTCAATCGAGGAATGGATTGTGTATGTTTCCATACAATCTAAGACCAGACCCTCCTATTCATCATTCAAATGTGGGCGGTATACATTTAACCCAATATATGGGGTCATAACTGATGCTGCCATTTCCCCACGGCCGAGGGGCAATTCTTAAGTTTTTACTGTAATATCCTAAAGTATGTCAAGAAATATCATCCGTTAAAAATGAATACTTAGTCCAGTTTCTTAACACATTTTCAAAACTTTATATGGAAGCGTTTACTTTATTTTTAGTACTTTTTTTTAAATTTTCTCCACTTCGGGAGAAAATACTTCTCATTGTTATAACTTCTAAAGCTTCGATATAATTTTCCATAACATTGAACATATAATCAATAAAATATGATAACTAGAAATAAACCGTAAATCTTAATAGAAATTAATGCATTTTTCCGGTTTCGTAGTTTTAACCTTAATCTTTCACATATATTAAAATTTAGGCTTAATATGTGATATATTCAACTGATTTGGTTGCCAGTTTGGTAGTTGGTTTGGAGCCAACTTGGGTTAATTTCTTCAATAAATTTTAGAACAAATTTTTATGGACTCGGTTATCGGTTGGTGACCGATTTAATGGTTGGTTCAAGGATCGGTTCATACTAATTTTTACTATCAATTTTCATCATTTATAAACTGGTTGGGCGAATCGGTTCAAGATTCAATGCATTTCCCTTATTTGGAAATGCTGGCCAGTTCACTGGCTTGTTTGAGGCCCAGTTTGGGGCCAGTTCGGGTCTTAATTTTTAACGGTTAACATTTTAACACTACTCTATAATATCTTGGTAAATTTTGGGTGTCGATTCATCAGGTTTGAGAGCTAGAACTGAACTGGTTTAGTGGCCATACTCTAGCAACCACTGGAAAGCTGGTGGCTGGTTCTAGCACCTTCTAGGGTCCGGTTCAGTAATTTTTCCGAGGAGTTTGGGGTGACCGGTTCACTGGTAGATAGATTAACCTCAGTATATTATACTTTGGCTGGGCTGGCTGCCGGTTCAGCCGAATTGGGTTTGGTTCGTTCAGTTTCCCCCAACCTGCCAGCAGCAACATGAATGCTAAGGGACTAGTTCTGTTATTAAGGAATTTATGGCCAATTTGAGGCCAGCTCTTGACCGTTTCGGCGAGTCCTCTTATAGCTAAGAGACTCATTTTTAGGAATTTGTCCGGTTCGTGGCCGGTCCAAGCCGATATTTCAGCCCGTTCCTGTGAAATTTGTAACCGGAGATCCTGCATCAGTATTTCCTGATGCAGTTGGTTTCTGTTTCTATTTTGGTGACCGGTTCATGACCGGTTCAAGCTCAATTTTTATTGGGTGAGATTTTGATATCGCCACAAGGTATTTAAGTCACTATGGTTGCCGGTTCAACAAATTTGCGGCCTAGTTCGTAGGCTGAAATTTCAGATATCAGCCTGACTGTTGAAGTTTGTCCAGTTGTTGATGTGCGTCCCGGTTCAATGATCAGCTCAGCCCTTTTTTTTGGGCTGATTTATAATAGCATAAATAAGAGGTTAAGCTTGTTGGCCTCCAAATTTGAGCGGATTCGGAGATCGTTTGGTTGCCGGTTCAGCTGAATTATAGGGGCTGTTTTGCTACTGATTTTAGCCCCAGAATTCAGCCGTGCATATCTCGTGTTAAAATGATGATATAGGCAACAATATGAGACAATTTAAGTATTAGAATAGTAATACTTAAGGAATTGACAATAAATAGCAAAAATTGAAGAAAGGAATTTGAGTACACTTGCCAAAATATTCAGCTAAATTCGCTTCTACTGCTTTCGGTTCTGTCCCTCCCTTCCCCTCTGTTTCTTTCTGTTTTCCTTCAGTTTTCTATCTCCTTCTCCCACGATTTTCCTTCCTTATTTCTTCCTCTCCTCACATGTCTCTTATAATTTTTAGAAGCTGAGTCACCAGCCTTGTCAGCTCCACCTAATTTGCCTTCCTAAATATAGCCGTGTGTCCTTAATCCACTGTTGGGTAATCTTTTACTTTGCTAGTTGTTAGCTTCATTTTTTTCCTAGTGGAAGGCTTTAATTGGTGGTTAAAGTTGGTGACACAAGCAGCTTATGCTTGCTGAGGTGAACTGCTCCCTTTGCTGAAGTGTTGAGCTGCTGATGCCATGGGAAAATTGGCTTCAGTTGTTGGAGTTGCTGAAGTTTTGCTGAAGTAACCAGCCGTGAGTTGCTTTACTTCCTCCAAATTTTTGCTAAGTGTTGGGGAGTTGCTGCCCGGTTGTATATTGGCTAGAGAAGTCCTCAATTTTGATGTTGTAACTGCTTCCAGGTTCAGTATGTTGGTGCCGTTTGCTGATGCCATGCCTCCTTTGCTGAATTTGGCCGCCCCCTTGCGCTGTGTTTTTAGCTATATAGTTGCCCGAGCCCTTCCTCTTCAACCGGATTTTAATTTGGTTGCTAATCGGATCAATTTCGGTGGCTGAATTATCTTCTCACCATTCGGTTGCCATTGGGGTCCATTGATTGTCCTTACGCTGGTCCGTTGGACTTAATTTGCGCCGTAGCTGCATCCCGGGATAAATAGTAGTTTAGTTGAATGTGATCCTTGCAAGAAGTGATCCCAATATCCGACAGTCTTATGAGATGCTTCCGTCTGCAAGCTCTATATGTTTTAGATATGAGGATTTTTAGATGAATGAGTAATATAACCCTAAACGATAAAATAAAATATAATCCTATGTTTTGTTATTTAGGAAATGTGATTGCAAAAAGAAAGATCTAGGATGGATGTTATAGATGATGGTGTTTGGCTACACTCCAACGTTTTTGAATATATGGTGTTTGTGTATCCATGGGGATCCAGTAGTTTCAAGCAGAGTTAGATTTAATGGAATTTTAAGCGTCGGATTGGTTCTATAAGAAAAAGTTACACGATTCCATTCCTGTTCTTGCATTGATTATTTTATGGTTCATTTGGGGAGTGAGAAATGAATTCATATTTTCGGAAGGAAACTAAATTTTTCTAATTTTCGGGTAAATGAGTTAAATTTCTTGTGTTAAATTGCCTTTCACTTTTGTTAACACATTTGTGCTTTTCTGTTTGGGTAAGTAAACATAAATGTTCTCTCTAATGTTTCTATTCGATGGTAGTCTCAGTCATCGTTTGATTAGAAACTCTCTTTCTTGACTGCCTTATAGACCTTTGTTGTTGGGTAGGTCGGTTGCTTTCACATTCTGTTTGGTGCCTAGCAGGTCCTTTATGATAAAATAAATGACAGATCACTTAAAAATGTTATTGAGATGATTTAGTGGTGAAGACAAGTAATTTGACATTGGTGGCAATGTGAATGGGGTAGATGGACCTAGAGAATGTTAGAATTAATTAATGAAAAAAGTTTTGAATTTGTTTGAATTCTTTGAGGACGGTGCTCTCATGCAAGTTGGATGGTGAAAGATGCTTAATATAGCCTAACCCGTGTTGTGGGTTCCTTGCTTTGCAGCTGTTCTGTCGTCGCCTTATTGTTTGGGAGCCAACCAAAGTGGCAACGTATTCATCCTGGATAATTATTCCATTGAACACTCTTTTCCAGAACAAATTTTGACATTCGCTTCTGGAATAGGACTTTGTTAAAGATACCAATCATAGACATTGGTAAAGTAAGAACCTCTCATTTAACTGAAGGGAAACTTTTAGACTTACTTGATCCACTTGATAACAACTGCCTTTAATTTATTCAATTTTCATTGCCATAGATCTTGGTATAGGTAAAAGAGATAAGAAATATGCTGGAAGACTGAATGAAGTGCATCTATGAAAACTAGAAGAATAATGTTTTAAGTCTTACTAATTGAAGTACGCTTTGCTAGAGGTGTTTTTAATCCTAAACCGTGAGAGCTTCAAACTTTTTCCAAGTGCTAAACCAAAAATGATTGATGTATGGAAGAAAAATCAAAGAAAAACCCTTCTCCATCCAGCCCGCTCCCTCCTCCCCCAACTCAAAGAAACCTTCTGTTGTGATTAAAATGGACTCCTTGGTGCAAAGCAAGGTGAGGCTGTGGCAGGGAGTCTGTCATATTGTGTCCTTTGATTGTTTTGGCAAATCCATTTCAAGGTTTGCTGGGCTTGAGATTGTATGGTAAGCAATGGCTTTGCCAGTGGAAGCTGTGGCCAGATTTGGCCTGCCCCAGCTTGTTCCATTGCCCATTGTACGTGTTTCACTTGCGTGTGGGGATCCTGTTGGCTGCTGTTAATTATGGGTGATGCGTGGGGAGATATGGGTAGATTAGGTGCGGTAGGGAGATGGAATTGGAAGGGGTTTTGTTGTGGGTGGGCCGTGCATTGACTATGGAAAGTAAGCTAAGCTGCTGAAGAGTGGGTTGCCTTGTTAGCAGCAGGGGTCAGAACATGGCCGCCGCCTTAGATTATTGTGTTGGGCTGGTTTTGATGATGGAAAGCAATCCATAATATAGCTGAACTCAAGTGACACTGAAAGGCTTTGCTTGTGTCGATGATTGATTTGGGTAAAAAAAAAAAAATCCTGTGTACTGTTAATTTACAAATTTTCAACTTCCTTCCTTACATAGCATGTAAAGTACCTATAATATATGTTGCACTGATATAGCATTGTTTTTGCTTTTCTCATTGCATACTTGATGAGATTATTTTCTTGATGGATGTTGTGATCAGGATGCAGAGAAGTACAAGCTTGAACATCCAAGCAAATTCCACTTCTTAAATCAAAGTAATATCTATGAGTTGGAAGGGGTAAGCAATGCAGAGGAATATCTCAAAACCAGAAGGGCGATGGATATAGTTGGTATAAGTCAGGATGAACAGGTTAGGGCCTCTAATATGGTGTATGTTTCCCCTTTTCCCCAGATGCAATGTCTTAGTTTTCCTTTTTATGGCATTTGTAAAATAATTTTATTCATATGTTCTTTTTTGTTTGCCAACTTTACTGAAAAATCCTCTTTTCCCACTTTACTTCAAGTAATCATAACTGTTGAAGTTAGAAGGAAAGACGGGTAATAGTCTACCCATCTTCTGAAATTTTGAATTCCTCTTGTATTTGATCCCACTGAGTCTATTCGTTGTGGGTAGGTGGAAAATGTAAAATCATATATGAGATGTTTCCAATGCCCAGTACTCAAAGCTTGTGCTGTTTGTTACTACTATTTCAGTTTCGGGCCGACGGGGTTTCCCTTTTTCCCTTTATCCTGACCACCTAATAATTGTTTTTTTCTCTCTTCAGGAAGCAATATTTCGCACTTTGGCTGCTGTCTTACATCTGGGAAATATAGAATTCTCTCCTGGCAAAGATCACGACTCTTCAACGATAAATGACCAAAAATCTAGCTTCCATATTCAGATGGCGGCTGATCTATTTATGTATGTCTTGTTAATGACAGCTTCTGGATATGCTTGGTTCAAGTTGTTGTGCACATGGTTTATTCTCTTTAGTTTACTTATTTTACTGATGTATTTATATGTTCTCATGTTGGCATCTTACATTTTCTACTTATCTGGAAAACGTTTTCTTCAAATAGAAGTTTTGATGAGCTTTTGTTATGCTGAGTGGGTTCTTTGACATGAAGTATGGATAAAAATGTTGGCTAATATATATTTGTATTAGAGTCCCCATTTTGATATTTCCCAATATTATAATAATATCGCAATATATTATCTTGTTGACAATATATCTTGACGTGACATCCAATATTCAAAATATTTGTCAATGTATCCGGTTTGATGGCCAATATATTAGCTCATATTTTCTTGTCTGCTTACGATTTGTAGAAAATGTTTTTCTTATTATATATTCGATGTTGATGCATGATAGCTGATATATCCGATGTTGTCATGGCCGTGGCTTATCTTGATATTGATATTGATATTTGGCATCCATTGAATTGCTGAAATACCCAATGCTCTATGTGGGTTATTGTTTTTGCTTCAACACAAAATCATATATAATTCTTTCCCGTGATCATTTTAATACTCTGCAATACTCTGTGAATGGCTTAATGAACATGAAGGCTAGCAATTAGATGCCTGTTGTGAATTGAATAGTTTTTTCTTGATGTTAGTTATGTGAGACCATAATCTTGCATGGATCAATATGAAGTAGTATGATAACTAGTGTTATCAGTGTGAAGCAGAGTAGAACAGAGCTGAGGAATGCCAAGTTTGCCTTGCAAATTGTAAGTCACGTGATCTCCAAGCAAGCTAAGGACATAGCATGATATTTAGATTTGGTGGAGGACTTTGTGACATTGCCTTGCTTCTTACTCTTCATGAAATAATTGCATTAGCTAGGAACATGTACGACTACTGTTCAAACCCTTAGTATTCATGCACCCAGTCAAATCAGAGTGTATGTTGCCCATCAATTGTATAGCTAATCCTGAAAGAAAAATTGACTATAAGTTTCTTTTAGAAATTGAACAATATAGCATATTCTCGCAATGTGTGTCAAAAAAAGAAATATTTGGCATGGTTATCGTTAAAAAATTCAAGTTGCAGACTAGCTGCCTACACATTGATGAATCAAGTAGTAATTTGACCTCCTCTTGGAAAAGGGTTAAATTGACCTACATAGGTGTATGGACCGAGTTTCCTGAGTACGGATTAGTTGAAGTAATGCTCATCTGTTTATTCTTGTGCTATTGTAAATGCTTTAGGGGGTGTAGGATGCACCCTAAGATAGAAAATATTACCATAAATCAAGATCTTTCATTTGAAGTTCTTTAGGTGCTATTGTAGCTGTGCAATAATTATTACAATAGCGTCAACATAAACAAGAAATAGAGGAACATAATCCTTGTTGTCTCCTTTGTTATAAAGAGAGAGGACTTATAGTGGCTTTGAAGAAATGTAAACTTTGGGAGAATGGTGTGACATTTCTTAAACCATGCGCAAGATCTCTATTTTAAACTGTATAGAAATTGCTTCAATTGACAAGCTTTCTAGATGAAACAATATTGTTAAAGGCACAACTCTTGTTTTGCTTAGTGTTAGGGCTCAGAGTTTGGCGCCTCAAAATATCTTGATAAATCTCTTTCCAACAGGTAGTGTCATAGGCTATATGGTGCACACCCATTTTTAGACTCAACACGTGTGCCTTATTGTTTTTTTCCCAAAAAAGTAGTAGTTTTTCCATTTAAATTTGTTATTACATTTAATTATTGTTTATAAAACTAATTTCCTATTTGTGAAATTGTGTTTGATAAAAGTAATGAATGATCAATTAGTAGAATGGATGGATATTATGATGGAGATGATTTTACTTTTGATGATGATCTTTTGACAAAGGGTTTTGTTGTTAAACTTTTTGTAGTAGATGAGGCTATACATCACGAAATTTTGGAAATTGTGTGAATCTTGAACTTTATATGCCTCTTAGGCTAATTACTGGAAATTGTAAATAATGAAGATTTTCACTTGCACGGACATGTGAAGTGGTAGAAGTAATTCAGACATATAAGCTAAGTTAATGACATGATATGTACTTTTATTTGATGATGATGATAAATATTAGTCTTTGTTGTGAGTATTTTGATAGTATTATTTTAATTTTGTTGGTAAATTTTATTGTTTCTGTGCTCTTATGGAGAGTTGTGCTTATTTAGTTGCCATCTCTTTTACTATTAGGTGAACTATTGGTTTATGATCATTGACAAATATTATCTTTTGTGTTTCTACTTTTGTATTATTTTTAACAATTCAAAATTATTATGCGAACATCCTCTCTCTCTCTGTATATCTTTTAAATACGTGCCTCACTTCCATCGGGACAATGCCGCTCCTTGTGGCTAAACCCTAGTGACGCTTTGCTCCTTAATGTGTCATGCAACTTAACAAGAATGAGGTGAATCAAGTGAACATGCGAGGAGCAGCAGTCATATGGATTACTTCTGTGAGATCACCATGTAGAAATATGTTTTTCACATGCATCTAGTGAAGAGACCGTCCTTTGAAGGCAATAATAGCAATAACACTTAGCACTTTAAACATTTTAGCTACAGGTGCAAAAGTCTCAACGTAGTCTATATTCTTGCTAGTTTCGAAGAGCCTCTTGATGTGCCTTATGCATCTATTGTGCCTTCATATCATAGTTTGATCTGGAATGCCTAACTGGTTCTAATAGATCGTAGTTGGATAAAGTGCAATATCCATCGTATTAATGTTCGGATGAGCCTGATTCTCGTATTGCATATCTTTTTGCCGATGTTCTTGAGTGTACGTTTTAGAGTTGGGTGTAGGTGCAAAAGTAATATGCAGAGTTTATTCAAGTGCTGTGTGAGACACACCTTGCCTATTGGGTTGTTGATTGACCTAAGTCTATTGTTGAGGTTCAAGTGCAACAAAATCAGGCAGTGGGCATTTGTGAAGTAGAGGTAGTTGACAACAACTCTAATACACAATCGTTGGCTTCAATTGTTTAATAATACACAATGTCATCAATTGTAGGAAGACTAACTGGGGTGGAATCTTGTATGACTTGGGTTTGGAAGAAATATTAGTTTCCAAAAATGACCCCATGATGAAAAATATGGAGTTTGTTGGTATTCTCTTTATAACATACAAATGCTTTATATGTGACATTATACCCCCGAAGTGCACATGCAACAGTTAGTGTGGCAAGGTTGTGATTGATTTTTGGACAAGCGAACAAAACACATATAACTCAATATAGGAATAGGGTGATATTCTAGGGTAATGGCAAACAAACTAAAATAAGGAGAGTCACAATTTATATTTAGTGAGATCAAGCGATTAATCAAAGAAGGAGATGTAGGCAAGGCTTTACCCAAAATTTAGTTGGCCTAGAAGATTCAATCAAGAAGGTACACATGATGCCTAAAAGATGATCATTCTTTTGTTCTGCTACCCCTTTATATTGCGGAGTGTAAGGGTTAGAATGCTGTGAAGTAATACCCTTTAGATTTAGGTAGTCATGGAAATTTCATGGCATATAATCTCCTCCGGGATCAGATTGTAAGATCTTAAATTCTTAATACATGTGAAAAATTGTGTTTTGACATAAGTGGCGAAATCTCAAAAATGGGAAAGCAGTTTAGCTGTCAAATGAAGAAACTATGCCCACATGAAGTGATTTTAGTCATCAATGAACCTGATAATGTACTTGTACCCAGCATGCAAAGTGAATAGATTCATGCCTCCTATATTGATGTGAATAATCTTAAAACTTTTCGAAGCCTTTGAAAGCTTTCTTTTTATCAGATTCGCCAAAATGACAATTAGATGGCATATTAAGAGAGAAATAAATTTCTATTGCCCAAGTAACCATGTTTTATTGGATCAATCAAAATAACATAATTAGGATCACCTAATTTTTAACGCCAAACAATAATGTAATTAGTTATAAGAGTACTGGCTGCACAAATGGTATCTGGATCAGAAAACTATGAAGGAAATAGGTGTCCGACTTCTGTCCCGTCGCCATTATCTTCCTCATTGCTTAATTTGCACGCAACTATCATTGTGGTGAAAGTGAATGCAATAGTTGTCAGCTATTTGATCAATTGAAACTAAACTGGAAGATAATTTTATTGATACAAATACATTATTAAAAGAAAGCCAAGATTTCTGACCGTGGTGATTGGAAGAGAATTGCCATTAATGATCTAAATATGTGATTTGCCATGATAATTACAAATATCATGTAGCAACCCGGTACTAATAATTATGTGATTCTAGGTAGTATAGTTAGCAAACTTGGGAGATGGGCAATTTTTCTGGCATACCTATGGCTGAGTAACTTGTTTAATCACCTTTTGTGTGAGTGTAGTAGAATTAGTACTTTTAGATAGATGACGGCTGGTAGAGATGACCTATTGAACAACATAATTGGGCTGTACAACTACATTGAGTTGTACCTAACTATCCTTAATGATATATCTTGCTTTTTGCAATAATTGTGAAATTTCTTGTTGTAGTTCTTCCCTATATGCCTATACTCTTGACAACTATATAACCAAGTTTTAGAGTTGAGTTTGCCCTTCTCTTGAGTATGAGCCGCGTTAACCAACTTGTAATTTACTATTTGTTGTGATATGTTTTGTCGTATAGCTAGACATTGCTCTTGAAGAAATTTCTTTAATTAAACATCCAAGGACAGGACACAATTGTGATTTAGGAAGCCAACACATGCAATCTCAAATTGTCGCTCTAAGTCTTGTTACAGATTGATCGCGATGGCTATCATCATGAACATTTTGTGGGATTGCAAGCGCCACTTTTGAAACATTAGGATGAACCACACTTGTATTGTTGCTCCTTAAATGAAAAAATCTAGTATAGAATTGTGAAATGGAGATTATCTTATTTGTAGTTTACGATCTCTAATTCTAATTGGTATCTTTGGGTATTGTCATTTTGATTACATATCCGTATGAGATATTTTTATGTGTGCTTAGCAATAGTGATGTATTGAAATCACCATATATATTTCAATTGGATCCAACAAATAGGACATAGCACAACCATACTTACTCTCCCATTTATCATGTTTTTTGGATAAGTGGGAGCTTTAGATGGTTCGTCTACATGACTTGACAATTCTTTTTCGTTTTTTTAGATAGTAATTTAAAATTGAAACTCGTACTTAGAATAATTTTATCCATTAATACAACCAATTAAAAGTTGTACAAGGAGGATTCATGGGAAATAGTACTAAGAAGCTAATCAATTTCACAGGAAGGATACGTGAAGAGAAGGTATTCTCAAATCATAGAAATCAGAGCTAGAGTTTCAAAATGCCAGATCTAAGCATTGAAGCCTAGCTTATTCTGTAGTAGAGATAGAATGTATTTTCTCTGATAATATACTAACTACAACCGATTAGAATTTTCGAAGAAGAATATCCATTGTTGGCAAGCGTCCCTTAGAAATTTGCCGATCTTTTGAACAAGGGAGTGAGTATAAGAACTCCCACCAAATACCTTGCAAGGATGGTTGATAGAATCGAGGAAGCCCAATGCGTATGAGATGGCTTGATAAAATTGAGTTTTGGAATTAGTCAGCTAGCCAAATTGAGGTGATGTGTCTTCCACAAATGAATGAGGGCAATGAACGAAGTTGAGACATCTCCAAGACAAAAATAGGGCAATATTCGATAACCCAGCCCTTGTTGAAAACTAAAAAATGTGTTGGGTAATGATCCTGCTTACACTCGAATAGGAAATCCGTTTCGAGAAAGGACAATTTTTGTTGAGGGGAACCAAGTTGTAGAATTATGACCAAATGTTGAATGAAACACAATGTATGTAAAAATCATATTTTTTCAGGGCTCTAATACTCTAAGAAAGTTTAGTTCTTTTGTGTCTATGTCTATCAATTGAGAGTTTTGCTGTATTAAATAAGAAAAACATTTCCAGTTCACATTTGAATGACAATTTATCGACTTACTAATTAAAACGCTAAATTAAATCACCCTTGATAACAAAAAATCTATATAAGCTCAATACGGAATCTAAATTGCAGATAATATTATGCATAATTCAATACTGTGGCAATTATGTCCATTTTCACAATGTCGGGTAGGCTTTAAAGTGCCTTAATCTTTATGCGAAGTTGCCCTAGAAATGAAGAATGCTTCGAGGCTTGCTTATTATCGTATTTTCAACACTTTCAATGAAGTTTTGTGCTTTAATGATTTCCAATTGTTCAGCTAGATGTTTTCTTTTGTCGTATTGACATTAAATTCTGAGTTCTTGCTCTTCTCTGTCCTTGTATAATCATTTTTGTGGGCTCATTGTTTTGGTACACTCATTGGAACAACTTCGGTGTTGCTAACCTCTGGGTTGGGCATTGTAGTGCTTTTTTATTTTAGTCGTGGAATTTAAGCTATTTTATTTATCGCATCATTTTTTTTATCATTATGGAAATAACATTCTTTCATTCGGTGTTTTATCTAATGTTGTTGTTTCCATCAGGTGTGATGTTAACCTTTTGCTTTCATCTTTATGCACACGATTGATTCAAACTCGTGAGGGTATTATAATTAAGGCTCTAGATTGTAATGCTGCTGTTGGTAGTCGAGATGCTTTGGCCAAGACAGTTTTTGCTCGGTTGTTCGATTGGTATGTGGTAGCTTATTAATATCAGCCATTTGATACTGCATGATCACGTTCATATGGAAAGTTTTTTGCTTTCAATTCCTATTTCAGGCTTGTTGAAAGGATTAATAGATCTATTGGGCAAGACCCGGGCTCCCACCTACAAATAGGACTTCTAGACATATATGGCTTTGAATGCTTCAAACATAACAGGTACCTTTTTCTTTACCATTTTTTATGCCCGGTAGATTTGATATTGCTAAGGAAGCTACAGAGAGAAGCTAAATAGGAACGCAAGTTTTGTAATATTGTGATTGGCAAAAATCAATGTGAAGATAATTTTCTTTGTTTTGTTTACTTCATTTTTTATTATTTCCTTTATTATAATTATCTGTTGTTCTATGTAATAATGGGAAAGGGGATGGAAGGGTTAATCATCTCCTCCACTTCTCATGTTCATGCAGATCCTTATTGCAACATCATATGAGAGAGTTAAGGGTTTTTGCTACTATTGTTTCCCCTCATTTTTCTCTCTTAGAATTCAGCCGCGTCAAAAATTTTTGTAGTTTATGCAGAAGATGTTTACAGCATGCTATTTGGTTGCGATCGCTTTGAAGGCCATGCTTGTTATGTGTTCTTTGTTTCACTACCTTAGTGGCTTCTTTATAATTTGTGAGTTGGTGTTCTTGTCGTCTTGGTACTACTTGTTCTTTGTTTCTTTGTCTTTGGTGTTCTTTCATTTACTATGCGTTGTGTTCTTTTTCAACAAACAGTTAATGTGATGAGCAATCAGACACGCAATTGTTGATTATGTTGCTGAGAATTGGAACAAATATTTTAGTTTGGCCGTTTGTTGTGATGGTTTGCACACATTTGGCTGGGCTTTGTTGCACTTTTTTTCATTTTCTTTGAGTTTATTATGTCCTTAAAATTTGAGATATTTGACCTTATTAGTCCTATGACCCCTAAAAAATTAAACGAAAAAATTGTACTAACTGAGCATGATCTTTTAACGTGTTTCTCCTTGGTAAAAGCTTATTCCATCGTTTGATATGAGGAAGACCCACACTCATATGTTCGCCCCTGATAGGGGTGAGTCCACTAGTTGTCCCAATGATTAATAAGATCAAGCAAACATTGCAATTCTGGTGTTGATGCTAGCTAGAATAGAGCCTCTAGGCTTAGTAAATATCTATTTGAGCCCTAATCTTAATTTATGGATGTTTTTCTTGTTCCAAACTTTCCGTTCAGGTCTATTATTTGTTTATCTAATAACCAAGGCTATACTATTCTTTTAGTTTTTACCATTCCATTTGCATCTTTTTTGATTTCGCGGCAAAGATGATAGGTATGGGACATGCATCGGGTCGTTTTTTTTCCCTTCACATCTTATCTACATCTGCTTGAGCCCTCAAGTCGACAACATTTTCTATGTAGTGAACCTATCGTCTTAGTCTTTGATCCTTGCTTTAAAGCATCAGTTTGAAGGTCTACTGCCTTTATTGTCTCTACCATATGACGCTTGTCAATTTAGCAAACAGTATTGTTTGTCATTTCCTTCTAGAAGTATTAGTGGTGTCTCTAAACCATTGGTGTTTGTCCACTCTGATGTATGTGAAGCCATTTACATTTCCACCAATAAATATTAGTATTTTGTTGCTTTTATGGATGATTTCTCTTATATTACTTTGATATATCTAATGAAAAATTGCTTTGCTATTGCTTATCATTTGATTTTTTAAGGGCCAAATAAAAACTTAACTCAAGCAGAAAGTTTAGAACCTTCTCTCAAATAGTGCCAAAGCTTATGGTTCCACTACTTACACTTTCTATGTCACTTCTATAGGTATTCTTTGTCGGGCCACATGTATTCCCTCTAACAAAATGGGGCTTTTGAACGTAAAAATCATCAGTTGGAAATTACTTATGCTCTTTTGTGTCACATACATGTTCTTGCATAGTTTTTTAGGTGAGGTTCTGTGTGCTTTCTCATTAATTGTATGCAATCGTCTCTTTGGGATGGGGTCTCCCCTTTTTGAACTATCTGCACCCTTTCACAACCTCTGCAGATTTTTTGGGTGTGTTGTGTTGGTAAAGTTGGACCTAGTTTTGGCTAGCTAGATTCTCGATCTACCAAATGTGTCTATTTTGATTATTCTAACAAACAAAAAGATTATTGACCATGCAATCATTCACTTAAGCACCGTTATATGTATTGTAAGTACGGATGTTACATTTGTTGAATCCACACTCCCCATACTTTGATATCTACTTCTAATTTGTTATCGAATCACCTCTTCCTATTGATCCAATTGTCAAGTTACGTCTTCACATAAACAACCATGATTAGTTTACTCCTCTACATGTTTATAATCCACTACCACGTACTGTAATGTCTTGGTCAGCCTCTTTGCCATTTATAGATCTTGCATGTTAAGAATCTGAGGGTCTACCATTGCTCTTTGTAATGGTAAACATACTTCTTTTACACAACATTGTATTCCTAATATGACTGTTGATTCTTTGTTGTGGTCTTTCTCACGTTTCTTATCTGAACTTTCTTTTGTGGTTTTTCCTTCTGCTGTCAAGGTTGTGTTATCTCCCCCCGGTAGAGGAAACAATGGAATTGGAAATGGAAGCCCTGCTTTATAATAAAACATGGAAAGGTGTTGCTTTATCACATGGCTCTTGCACTCTTGGTTTTAAAAGTGTTTTTGTACCAAAGTTCAATTTAGATTGCTCAGTTGACTTTCCTGATTGGTTTCTAAAGGTTAAACACAAGCCTATGGTGTTGATTAGAAGGAAACTTTCTGTTCTGCTCTAAGATGTCCCTAATTTAGTCACTTTTTTTATAGTTGCTGAGTTCTCTCTGACAATTGGATTTTAAGAATACATTTCTTCTTGGGGACTTGCTTGAAGAAGTTTATAAGGAGCAACTTCCTGGATTTGTTGCTCGGGAAGAGCATAAGAGTCATTCTTGTAGATTGAAGAAGGCATTGTATAAAATAAAACATTCTCCAAGAGTATGGTTAGAAAAGTTTTGGGATCCATATCCTTGTTATAAGGATCACTTAGTATTCCCTATATGGGAAAATATGGGTTATACAATCCTTGTTTACGTGGATAACATTGTTATTACTGGTAATGATGTAGACGGGATTGCATGTCAAAAGCAATTCCCTTAAAAATAATTTTATACAAAATATTAAGGAAAATTTCATTGCTTTTGGGGTTTGACATTGTTAGATCTCGTAAAAATGCCACTCTGTTTCTGCGAAAATATATACTTGATCTATTACTTGAGACTTCCTTACTTTGTGCTCGTCTGGTAAACACTTTTGAACCGTAGTATGAAATTTTAAACGATGAAGGATAATTGTTTGAAGGTCTAGGTTGGTTTTGCGGGCATGTTGGAAAATTAAATTATCGTAATGTTATCAAATTTGATATTTTGCATACAATCGTTGCGTTGAGTTATTTTCTTGTAGGTTATCAAGTTCCCTTGTGGGAAGCTTTTATATGCGTTATGAAATTTCTAAATAGGCTCCACAAATTAGAATATTACATAAATCAAATAGCCATCTTCGTGTAGAAGGATTCATATATTCGTATTGGCTTGGGTCTCCTAATAGGAGATCTACTTTGGCTTATTGTACTTATCTTTTTGGTAACCTTGTTTGATGGAAAAGTTAAAAGCAAATTGTGGTAGCAATATTAAGTACTGAGGTGGAAAATCAAGCGATAGTGCATGTTGTGAGTGAGCTCACTTGGTTGCAACTTTTTTTTTTTTTTTCTGATAATTGGTTTTTCTACTATTGCTTCGATATCATTGCTTTCTGATAATCAAGATGCCATTTATATTGTCTAAAATCTTATATTTCGTGAAATAACTCGACACATCAAAGTTGACCACCATTTTATTTGATATGATATCACAAATAGTGATATATGGTGATCATTTTTATTGTTTGGGGATCAACTTATTGTTATATTTGCGATGTCCCATAGTAGCATGGATGACAATAACAATGTTGGTATCGGTTTTGGTTTTGATCTGATTGTTGTCGGGCATATTGGACAATAAGGTTCGGTATCGGATATATTGAATGGGAAAATAGTTTTAAAATCGTAAGTTGTCAGGATTGTATTGACTAATATATTAGCTAGGTCGAACCATACGGGAACATATCGTAAGATTATTAAGGTATCGGGAAGTATCGGCATTAGGTGGTGCCGTATTTATACATATCTACGATATTTCCATTAATGTTTGGCAGAATTGGCTTAAATTTATTTGTTCCTTGTTGGGTTGAAATGACATTTACATGCTTGAGGAGGAATGTTAATGAAGTAAGGAGATAGACTGAATAGGAAAGCATGATTAAGCAAAATTGCGACTAGGTTGAATCATGGGCAAGATCAATTTCCTATATTGGCTTTCCTACATTTATGTATCCTTCATTGTAATTATATGTTAGTTACTCTATCTAATAAAGAGAAAGAGGCTGGAAGGATTAATTATCTCTTCCACTGTCCTTTTCGTGCAAACCCTAAGTGCAACTGGTATCATTGCCCTGCCGCGGTAGTGGCTTCAAGTTTTTGCTATAATTCTTTTACAGTAAGTGTGTGGAGGTAAAGAGATGCGGCATGTGGAACGTTTGCACCTTGTTGAAAGGCTCAATTTGAGTTTCTGTTGGTGTGGCCGAGTGGTCTAAAACGGCAAGATTGTAAATCTGTGAATATTTATGATTCCTGAGGTGAGGTGATTGACAGTATTGTTTGACTCTGCTGTTTTCATGCTTGAAAATTGTGAAGCACGCAGAACTTTGAAAAATCGCTTTCTCCAAATGTGCATGTGGAATCTTCATTTACCATTTTACATCCTCTACTTGAAAATTAGTATTTATAGGTCAATCAGCCGAGCACCTCATGCATAAACTGAAACAGCATCTCCATTTTATATTAAATAATTTTCACTGTCTTCCTGTTTTCCGTTGCTTGTTCATTTTAGGGTGGTTGTTCACGTAGTTTGTACAAAATGGGCATAGAAATTTCATTCTAAATGTTGGTTTTCATTTCCTAGAATTTTTGCTGGTTGAATTGATTTCTATTGATGATTATGTGCATCTCGTGGTTATATTTGATCTGTTTGTCTGGAAGCTTTATTGGTTTATCCCATCACAAGAAAGGTCAACGATAATTTGAGTTCTTACATTTAATTGGTCACTTATTTAGTTTTGTATATAGGGTTTATTTAATTGATGTACGTTTCTTCCACAGCTTCGAGCAGTTTTGCATCAATTTTGCCAATGAAAAACTTCAACAACACTTCAATGAGGTGTGCAGTGATTTATGGCTCTATTTGCACGTTTGGGAAGTCCTATTCCTGTTTGTTCTCTGCATCTAACTTTTTTTCATCCAGTACAGCACGTGTTCAAAATGGAGCAGGAGGAGTATAAAAGAGAAGCCATAAATTGGAGCTACATTGAATTTGTAGACAATCAAGATGTTCTGGATTTGATTGAGAAGGTTTCTCTTTATTCTTGTTTCTTATTTCTTGCCGTGTTTTATCTCACATGTATATCACCCCGCTGCTTTACTGAGTGGATTCAACTTGTTCACTTTCTGGTGTAATGATCTTCTTTGTTTGGACTTTATTAGTCTGATCTGCTTTTTCCTAGTATTGACTTTCTGCTCTAGCATTTTCCATCATCTTCTGATATGTTTGATTACTGTGCTATTCTATATTACCATGCAATAATTTTTTTTTTTAAAAAAATTATGCTTATCTTTCTAGCGTTTCCTTCTGTTCCATTTGACACATCTTGTTCTGTATGGAACTCTTTTCGATCCCCTGCAAACCCTCACAACCCAGAAACGGGTGCATATCTTGGTAAAAGATAATTAATGCATAGGTTTCCAGGGTATTGCAAAAGCACCTGTTTGAATAGGCCTACATGCAGAGCTGCCATATAGTGACCTGTGCCACTAGTGATTTGGCAGGATGACGTTATTGGTGGCCAGAGGCGGATCCACAATATGTGTAATGCTGTTATTTGACCTGACCAGAAATTTTGTTGATAAATAGAAGTGAGATATTAATATATTTATAACTAAAATGAAAATTTTATTATCCCCATTGAAATTATTTTATTGACCTGTCTAATTTTATTTATTGGCCATTTCAATCCATTTTCTCTTTGAGATTTGTTGACGTTTTAGAATATTTTTGATGAAAAGCCACACCTAATAATTTTTGTTGTATTTTGTTAAAGAAATAGTGTAACTATTTAATTGTTAATTTCTAGCGATAATTTTTATGAAATTGCTTTGTGTGACTTCATTGAAAATTTTTTTTGGATCTACCATTGATGTTAAATCAATTAAGTCTTTTTTGTCAAGTTCATAGTGCGACTTGAAATGATCTATGGACTTGACTTGTTTATTGCATCTCTACCGCGGTTAACGGATTTCAAATGAGTACTTTCTCGTACCTGTATCTTGGATTTGTTCCCTAAATTTGTGAAACATTGAAAATCATTTTGTTTTTTGCCAAGCTATTCCTCTTCACGATGTATGTTTATGAATTACATGCTTGGTGTCATCTACCTATTAACCGCTACAAAGATCTGAGAAAATTTTATATTGGCTGGAGATTTAATTATGGTCACATTCATCATGGAGTACGTGGCGATTTGGATCAGGGCAATGATTGTGGACCTGAATTGTCACAATGTGTCCAAAATCTGCTACATAAGATGATACATTGTAAATTTAAACATTCCACTCTAATGTGGAGTCACAGATGTGCATCGGGTGGGGCAAATTCTCGTCAAGTCAAAGTAATCAACGACATGATAACAACATTAATGGACATCTTGGGTTGGTCAACATCAATTGGTCTAGACAATTTTTCGGCTTCCGCCAGGATGTGCTCTAGTCCTGCTTTCTTCAACTTCGTTGCTGACAAAATGGATAGGAAGCCTTTTTGTCCAGTTTGTAGTAAATCCTAGCTTGCAATACTATTACCAAAGAAAAAGTACCATTGTATCCAACACCTTTGAACTCAGAAGCTGGATGCTTGGGCATAGCAAAATGTGTCTTCCGGCATGGTTGTTGTTGGCGAGGCAAACCTCCAATCAATCAAAGCTGGGGATAGCTTTAAATTTACGGGTATTAGATAGTAACTCATCTTCAAGTAACTTAGGCTTCCTACCCGTGCAATGTAGGTAACGTAGATCAGATTGATAGCAATGGTCTTGCCGGCTAGAGTAGACAACACCTGTGTGAATTTTCAAGGCCTAAGAACAGCGTTAAATAGTGTCACAAATCTGGGAGAGAATAAGAGTGGGTCGTGCAAGAATCAAATAAAACTTGTGCTGTGTAGTCAGAGATGCGAATAGTACAGTCGACTGCCATGTGTGAGGTCTGAGTTATTTGTTCGTAATTGCGAAGAGTCTCTTTGGGGCCTACGCTGTCTTTCTCCTTTTTGCATGGCAATGTTTTGCGATGTGTCTGTGTTTGCTGCACTGTTGTGTTTTTCCATCTTCTATCTTTTGTTTGGTGTGAAGTATGCTGCACTGCACCTGGGGTTAGTGGTAGTTTGCCGCAGTTGAGCTCTTCTCTAGAGTGCTTGCTCAATCATCATGGCGCTTCAGTTTGGCATCATACTCCACCAAGCCCGAAGGTGTTTGTTGCCGTCGGGTGGAATTATTAAGGCCCTCTAGAAATTGTATCGCCTTATGCTCCTTCGTGACGAAGTTCATGCCAAAACAAGAAAGTGCTGTGAGCTTTAGCTCGTAATGTTCTACGATCGTGCTCCCCTATGTTTAAGTTTTGAACTCCTCCTTGTTAGTCCTAATGCAAGGAGTAAATACTTTGTCTTTAAAACGTTAGGTTGACTCTTCCCGTGAGATGGTCTTAGTAGTCATGCTTATCTTGTGCTTGGTCATTTCTGTCTGGTAGTCAGCTTCACCCGTAAGGCGATTGATAGTGTGGCGGACTCCGTTCTCCGCTCTACATCCTTTCACCTTGAATGCTCTCTTGATTCTCCCAGTCAAGCTTCCGCTACTATAGGACTTGGAATGCTTGTGAACTGTATCACTTGTTGGTTAAGGAAGTCCCTTATCCGCCTGCGCACTTTGTCTGTTTCTGGTGTGTGATCAGGAATGGCTGTGGTGCTGGTTACCTATGTTTTGAGAACTTGGATGCCTATAGGTTGATTCACTAGCTAATCCATTTGACGGAGAGCTCCTTGAACCCGCACCATCTACTCAGCATTGGTGCCATCGGATGCACCAAAATATCCTTGAGCGTTGGCATTTTGTTGTTCCAACATCCTCTAAAAGCTAAGAGAGTTAGAACTTGAACTTATTCTGAGTTCTGCACTTGCACATAACTTCTTGGCCTAGAATATCACCATATGCCAATTGCTCAATCTACTTATTGAATCCTAATATTTGTTGAATGTGCTTGATTTCTGAATACTCAAGTTAAATGCCGCATAGAAAAAATGATTAAGTAATTATGAAACTTATCCAGACATGCATATAACTTTTTCCTTGATTTATTTTATGATTCCTCATTAAAACGTGGAATAATCAACTTCAAAGGATGGTATGCATATTAATCTAGAATATTCTAACAAGGCGTCTGTAAACCAAATTGGGATCCTTGTTGTCAGTATGAGGAGTACAAGGGATGATATTGCTGGCAGAAGAATATTATGGAGAAGTTGCTCAACACATAGTAGAATTATTATCTTAGTGGTGGAAGGATAGGTCACTTGCCTTGGATGTCTTATTCTTTTTCTTTTCTCACAAATGGCCTCCTTCTCTCTATGGTGCACATCTCTCTTTCCTCAAGGTGCTGGCACATAGAAGATGAAGAAGAAGGAAGAGGCTCCCTTGGTTGCATTGTAAGAAGTTGCTAAGGTTTTTCTTCTTAGGTTCCTCCTCGCTCGCTCCATTTTCCCCAGCAATTAGCTCCTCTCTTTTATCTCCCAAAAGGCCGCTGTTTTGTCTCTGGTAATTACAGTTAATTACCAGCAATTAGGTTAACAAGTAACATGGAGGGGGCAGCTACATTGTTTGCTAGGTTAGATTGGTTTTGTCTTTTGTAATTTAATTTAAATTTGGACATAATAAAAGCTGACTTGCTTCTTTCTTCTTGGCTGCTGATTCTTCTAAATTTAGATTAGAAATGGATAAGATGGTTTTTATTCTCAAGTTGGGTCAGCTATGGTTTGATGAAGATGTGCTTGTGGTTTTGTTGGATTATGGCTTTTGAGGGAACAATTATGGTTCCATGTTTTTTGCATTTTATGCCTACCAAATAACTCAACTATTTACAATCATACAACAGATAAAAAGGATATTTAGCAACAATAATTATCTTAAGAAAATCAATTGCTCAATTAAAATAAAAATCTGTTGATATAGAAAATTACTGGAATACCTTGGGGCTAACTTCTCAAAACCAATTCTTGAAGCCCACCAGAGTATTTGCTGCAGCCTAATTGCCAATTTTTGGCTGAAAAAAATATCACCATCATTAATTGTGGCAATTTATGATCATTATTGAGCACGTCTAATGGATATAAAACAGAATGTCTGAGTGTTATATTTGTTGTTCCTTCGAGTAATTTTTTCCTTGGAATATACATCTTATCACTTAAATAAATGTGGATTTTTTTCCTCCATTTCCTTGAGCTCTAATGTTGCTTTGCTTTATTATTGATGGTTCCATAGGATGCTCACAATTGAAATGACCTTGTTCCTTAAGACTTTCCCCTTGCGATCTAGCACCTGAGCCGGTTGCTTCTCAACTGAAAGATCCTCCCTTGTATTGTAGCGTAGTTAGATGTTGCTCATTAGTTTGTAGCATCAATTCATGGAGGACGTGAACTACTGATAATGTTGGTTGTTGTGTAAGCCTGTAAGCTACCTTGCCAGTACGCTTCAGCGTCTAGAAAGGTCCTATAAAGTGCTGTTGAAGCTTCCCTTAATTGGCATTGGATAGTGCCCTTCCATGGAGAAACCTTTAGGAATATTGTATCTTCGCCGCTGAACTTTAGAGTACGTCTTCTTGAATTGGCATAACTCTTTTGCATGTTCTAGGTGCCAGGCGATCTTTGATCAAGGTGATGTCATCTGTAGGATTTGGTTTGTATCATTGTTTAATCTCGGAAGTCCTCGAAGCTTTCGAGTGATTTGCACTTCCACCCCTATTGTACATCATAAGGAGCCATCCGAATGGACGCTTGTAGCTGTAATTGTATGCACACTAAGGTAATGGTAAGTACAAATCCCTACTGCCTCCCTGGTCAGGGATTGATTGCCGCAACATGTCCTCTAGAGTTTGAATGGTTGTCTTTAAGATGCATGACTCACTCTCTTCTCTCCTCAAGGGTGTGGCGCAAGGATGAAGGAGAAGAAAGAAGAGGATCCCTAGGTTATATTATAAAGGTGCTAGTTTTTCTTCTTCCTTGGTTTTCCCTCCTTTTTCTTGCTTTTTTTGAAAACTTCTGCAATTAGCTCCCCTCTTTTACCTCCCTCTTGGCTGCCATTTTGCCTCTAGTAAATGAAGTAGACTCCTCTCAAAATTAGGTTAACAATTAAAAAGGCGGGGGCAGCTACGAGATTTGCTATGTTAGATTAGTTTTTGTGACCTTAATGGATTTTGAATTTGGGCTTAAGAAAAGCTGATTTGCTGCCTTCTTCATGGATGCTGATTCCCCTTAATTTAGATTTGACATTACTTAGCATAACATGGTTTCTATTTTGAAGTTAGGGTGGGTAGGGTTTCATAAAGATGCACTTTATTAGAGTTTTCGTGTTATCGGGTTTGGTTTTGTATTTTTACCATTTTACCCCTTCCAAATAGTTTAACTAAATTACAATTATACAATACACGAAATAAATATGTAGTAGTTATAATTATAGCTAACAAATAAATATCCCAATTAAAATAAAAATCTATTGATGCGAAAAATTACCAAAATTTGGTCGAACCAACATTTCAAATCCAACTCTTCCATGCCTACTAGAATATTTGCCTCGGTCGAATCGCTACATACTAGCTCTGAAAAGTATCACTTGCACATTAATTTTCCAATGAATGGTCACTTCTTATCATGCACCCAGTTGACCCAAATGGAATATTGTGGTGTCATCGAGTAACTCTTGCGCATTTTTATCGTGATACCTGCTCGTAGGCCTTTTATGTCATTGTGGCTATAAAAGGATGCTGAGATATTGCTGATTGTCATGGTGTTTCACCAAAATGAGAGGTTGGCGGGAGGAAGGTGGTTGTTGAACCTGATAAGCGGTTGTATAATGCATGTACAAAGCGTGTAGTTGAGTGATATTTGCCTGAATATCAGATCATGTTATGTACACAGTTGACCGGGGAGCGTCTCTCAGATGATCCATTCTTTCCTTGCCTCTTCTTTGACAGTAGATAATCTATACCAAAATATAAGCCTCTTATCTTTTGAATGACGATGCCTTCTCTCACATCGCCATAACCCTCTCAATTTCTCTTGTTTGATTTCCTCATTTATTGAGAGAAGCTGAAGATTCTGCTCCCATTTTATCAGTTTTTGACGAAATAATGTTCAACAGGCCTGAAGCCTAGAAGACATCATTTTCTCCTACTAAGTGCACCTTCCTCCTTTTCAATGTGCCCAACAAAAATGAAGGCATAAAGAACATCTATTTAAAACCTCTAGTTTCTCTGATTCTTTTGTCTAGTTTTTCTAGCTGTTGGTGTTAGACCACTGCTGAATTTCTTTGCCTTTCTCACCTTATTTGGCATTGGTGCTGCTTCTATATAAGGAATGGCTTCTCTCGTTCTTCCGTTCACCTAGAGTGCGAAGCTGTTGGCTTGGTTGCTGAAGTGTTTTCTGCCGCTTCTCCCTGCTTGCTTGCCGGAATTCATTTCGCACAATGGGAATGAGGGTTCACTTAACAGTCTCGTCCATTGTGAATAAGCTGCTTCTAATTTTTGATTGACGATCATTCTTTGTTTGTCTAGTTTGCTTCCTTGCAAAGTCTTTTTTGCACAAACATGTCATGGGTTGTTGTCGATACTAATCTGTTTCATCACCCCTGTTTCCATTTCAAAATTGTTTCATGTGAAGCTTTGAGTTTGGTTTCAGCATGTGGTGATCAATCCAAAGACGAAGCAAGACATTTCTGCTTTCTAGGTTGTCAATTGGGTAGTTATTTTTTGGCCTTCTAGGATTGACAAAGGCATTACTGTTCTGCTCGAAAAAGCTGCGTTACTAAGATTAACTATTGTTCTTAGTTTGTTCTATTGTTCAAATGCTAGGGTTTGATGATCTAGGAGCTAATGATGTGATAGAGCAGTAGTGTTCTTCGGGTTATGGTAGTGGAGCAAAGGGCTCATCGATGGTGAATTTATTTTCCATGAACATTGAGCTTCCTGGTGGCAGGCCTTTGCGAGGTTTCTCAGTGAATTTTGCTTGGGGTTCCTGGTTTATGTTATCGTAGACTTAGGAATTCATTTCGCACAAAGGGAATGAGGGTTCACTTAACAGTCTCCTCTATTGTGAATAAGCTGCTTCTAATTTTTGATTGACGATTGTTCTTTATTTGCCTGGCTTGCTTCTTTGCAAAGTCTTTTTTGCACAAACATGTCACGGGTTGTTGTCGATACTAATCTGTTTCATCACCCTTGTTTCCTTATCAAAATTGTTTCATTCGAAGCTTTGAGTTTGGTTTTAACATGCGGTGATCAATCCAAAGACGTAGCAAGATATTTCTGCTTTCTAGGTTGTCAATTGGGTTGTTATTTTTTGGCCTTCTAAGATTGACAAAGGCATTACTGTTCTGGTCGAAAAAGCTGCATTGCTGTGATTAACTATTGCTATGAGTTTGTTCTACTGTTCAAATGCTGGGTTTTCATGAGCTCGGAGCTAATGATGTGATAGAGCAGTAGTGTTCTTCTTGTTATGGTAGTGGTGGAAAGGGCTCATCAATGGTGAATTTATTTTCCATGAACATCGAGCTTCCTGGTAGCAGGCCTTTGCGGGGTTTCTTAGTGAATTCTACTTGGGGTTCCTGATTGATATTATCATAGACTTAGGAATGCTGGTTCCGATGATCTTTCAGTTTGAATTGTCTGTTAGCCTGGAAGACAAGAAGCAATTGGACTGTTTAGTTTGCTGTGGCCATAGGAAGATTGGTAGTTGGAGAAGCAAAACTGAAAATTTGCTGGAGATGTTATTATCGGCAATGGGATGTGACATCTCCAATTTTAGGCATAAGAAAGCATGCATACGACCAAAAATTCTCTAGCATAGTGGTTGTTGCAGATTGCTAGAATTGAGAACTTGATTTGATGACGTTCAATGAGACCATGTTTGTGGATTCAGGTGGGTTATAGTTGTGGCATGATTGAATCGGATTTGTTGACATGGTTCATTAGAGATTTGACGGTTGGCCTTGGTTTATTTTTGTTTATCAAAACGGAGCCCAATTTAAGCAAAACAAAAATCCCTAGAGGAATTCGCCCTCTTATCATAGTCACCAAATTTTTGTGAATGAGTTGGACTTGCTATTTGAAGTTTATGAAGGCCTTGAAACGTTGTCTGTTATAGAATCCATCTGAACCGAATTTTGAAATATGAACTAAGATTGTTATCGCCTAATTCAGTTTAGAGTTTTATGTATGGTATTTGGACTGAGATCTAGTTCTGCCTCTTAATTTATGCCACTAATTATTGCATTGAAATCTGTCTCCTTCACCTGAGGATCAACAGAAGAATTCGTTTAATGTGGTTTGCCGGATTGAAGTAGAAGTCCTTTTCTTTTGGGCCACTAGTGGGCTCAGTCGGATGTGAACCCCAGACATTGTGGTGGAAAAATTTTGATGGGCAAGGTGTTGGTCCTTGTTGCACATTGGAGATAGTTAATAGCAATCAATTCACACTAGTCTGAACAACTGTTTCTGTTCCGGGATGATAGGTTAATGTGGATAATAGGGCATGTTTTCGGACAAAGTAGCAAATTAGTAACTTAGTGGTAGAAGTAATCGGACAATAGGATTACTTTGGAAGCGATAGCAACGGTGAAGGTACGTCTTCTTGGTTTTCTAAAAGAGGAAAACTGCAGTAGCAAACCATCTGAGTGGATGTTTGCTGTAGAAAATTGGTAATCAAATTTTAATTTAATGGTGTTGTGGCTAAAATAATGGCCTTTTAACTTAGATAAGAAAAAAAGGTTCTGGTTTGTTGCTTCAACTTGGATTGAGTGCACAAAGGCGTTCTTGAGCTGGCCTTGAAGCCTACTATATTGTGGAAAGGAGTAACACAAGTGATGAACAACTGCGGTGATACATTTGGATTGTATCTAATTTACTTTTTCTTGAAGAATCTAGGTTTTCTTTTTCCATGCTTGTTTTTAGTAATACTTTTTGTACTATTTTATTCCTTGCCCCCAAAAAATTAAGCTTTGATACTCTTGTACTCAGTGTTACTTTGTTGTAGTTGTTTATCACCACCAAAAGAATGAAAAAATTCACAAACGTAATAGGGGCCTTTCATTTGCCGTCTTTATTTAACTAAATATCTGTTCCTTGTGGATATTTGACAATATTATATTTAGTCTTTGCTTTATTATTTTTATAGATTTGCAATGTTTGTTTGGATTATTTTAGTCATACTAATTCAAGAAAAAAGTGAATTTTTTTATTTCTACATTTGGTTCGCAGTTATACACTCAATCAATTGCCATGGTAGTTTATTCTTTCCAACCACATTATTGATATTGGTGTTGCATGCATTTGCATAATTGTTGTATTGTTTCCCATATCATCATTGACCAATTCATGAATCTTATCAAGTTTGAAGCATTAAGTCAATAGTTAGCCCAATTTGCTAGCAAACAAAAACAATTACGAAATCATATAATGGTCATTGACGCTACTTGGCTGCTATCCTGTAGAGAAGTTCGAATCTTGCCAATCAGGCTTGTACTTGAACCTATGTTGTTAGATACTGACGATTCTAGGGTGTTCCGTAATAGGAATGACCATTGCGGGCAATATATGATTGTATTCCGTAAATATGACTACATGTTGTGACTTTACGATTAAGAGTTACATGAACAACTCTTTATGAACATGAAATTTGATACCCTTATTGTGGATCGTTGCCTAGACTGTTAGGTTTTGTTAGTGGGTTCGGGATATGGGTAGTTTCTTGAGTGGTATTACGTGTCTAATGATTGAATTGTTCAATTTGCTAGTCTTAAGTTGATTGAGAATGCTCAGTTTTTTTTAAGAGTGTTGAGAAATTCTTTATGAAGTGCAAAGTAGCCGTTATTGGGAGTTAGACTGTTCATACAATAGTTATTTACTTGACTTGTGGATTGTCTTTCAGCAATGTAATCAGTTTTTGATAGAGTATATGATTCAATTTGATGAGTTTTGAATTAGATGTCAAGTAAGGAGGAGGTGATGACATTAAGTGGATTTAGGCGTGGTCTACTTCATGAACTTAGTACAGAGCTTGTTCAAAGGGGTATTACGACTCTTACTATGCATACAATCTGTTGCATGATTATGAGTTTGTTACGAGCTATCTTACGAAAAACATGGTGACAATAATTACTCAACGTGGAATCCCTTCACCATAAATATTAAGTCTTTTTTAGGACCTCCTCCCTTGATAGACATTTGAGGTTAGGAAATTGATGCCCATAGAAAAAATTCCAAATTGAGCCTTACTTATTGGGAGCTAGGTGGACAAAACGATGATGAACCCTTTGAAGAATAGTTTTTTTAAGCTAACCTAGGAGAGTATGATGACCTGGATGATAATAATGATGACAAATTGTTAGTTTGGTTTGGAACTATTTCTTCTAGGATAAGCTCTCGACTTTTAATACCCAATATTCAATTATTAATTGTTGTGCGAACTGCTATAACCCAATCCAAAGAGACCGTTGATTGGTGTCATTATACTATCTTTGATACTTACATCAATGATAATGCTTCTACTATCTTTGTGGGCTGTGATAGCTATATCAATGTTGTCTCGATTAATACCATTTCCTATCCTAGGTGGCAAGTTGTTCCATATCTTAATCCATAAGTGTTTCTCTGATCAAGACATCTTCCATAGCACTGTGCTTGTATGTGTTAATCCACGGTTGCTCCCACTTATTCAATTTTGTGCATACGTGTAATAAGATTCATCTCTATCATTTGGCTTCAACAAAACTTGTTATCTATAACAAAGCAGATGTGGCAGTGCTGAATGGGTCGTATATCATTTGTTCGACAAAGATTGAGCGTGTCGGTGTTGGAAAGTCTATCGTGTTTGCTATAGTTCTAGAAGTTCCTTCAATCCCTTTGATTCTGCTCCTCGTCAAAGGTCATTTGGTCATTCTTGACTTTCGTGATGCTTCCTAATGTCCTTCCAATTCACTTATCGCCATTCTTCGAGATTTTGTGTGGCCTAGATTTTGTTGTATGCCTTTGTCTCGAATTTTCTATTTACTAGATGAATCTCGCTAGACATGTTGACAACCAAAAGCAAGTTGGAGAACTTGTTTACGAAGGGCTGATTCGTTATATCCTAAGTCCCTATGGTAGATGGATCTTGGCAAGATGGGAGAATGGACTTTGTGTTAGGGCTCCCACGTAACATATGAAGCATGACTCTTGACTTATTGGTTGTGGATTGTTTGTTAGAAATGACCCACTGCATTTGCTATGATGAATGTTTTGATATTTTGTGGGTCGTTGGACTTTTTTTTGTTGTAAAAATTAATTTGTACAGTTTTTAAAAGTTATTGTATCTAATATTCATTTTACTATTCAAATTTGTATCATCATATGGCACATGGTTTGCATTGCATTGCATTGCATTGCATATATTTGGTTCAAGACAAATTGAAGAACTTGGATATGCTTCTTGGTACGATCAAGGTTGCTTACAATAGCTCTGTAAATAGGCCTTTGGCTATGAGTTTATTTGAGGTTGTATTTGGGTACAAATTTAGGAAACTATTTGAGGTCTTCTCATTCTAGTGTGTCTATGTCGGTTGAAGTTATTATATAACGCTTCCATTACTTGCATGTTGAGATCAATATACAATTGGAAGCAAACAATGTATCACATAAATTTTGAACTGATGTAAATGAAGGAAATATTGAATTTTATGTGTGGGATGAAGTTATGGTTTGGATTAGACCAGTGCGGTGTTCACTTGGTCCCGTTTCTACATTTCTGGCCTGTTGTGTTTGTCCATTTGAAATTTTATACCAGGTTGGTCTAAATGCATATATTGTTGGTATTTGATTCACACTTTCAATTCATAGGACTTCTTTTTTTAGAATGGTAGTTTGAGGCCACCAAACATGCTGAGTATTGAACCTTAACCCACTCTGAGACTATTATCAACTCTAGTGGCACACAAATATATAATTGATGCTATTTTAGATGCAGAAATTGTGTTTACACGGGATGGAGGAGTTAAATACTTTCTTAGTTGTTGGGTCGGTTGATCGGATTTGGAGTGCGCTTAGGTTTTTAGAGATGCTGTAGTAGCTGTATCCAAGCATTTTGAAGTTCTATCACGGTAGAGTAGATCGATCATTGCGACACCTTGGTTCCTCTCACTCAGGAGTTCGTGGAGGTAGTCGATTTTAGCCACTACTCACACATGTCAACTGGCACCGGCGGAAGACTGTGTAACTACTTAGCTGGTGATTGAGAGGTTGATGATAGGACCCTTGTTCTGTAGTATTAGGCCTCTGCCTGACAGGGAGGGTTGATGTGAACTTCTCACGGTATTAGGGACAATTGATTTCAGTTAAGGGAGATTTGATTTGATCTAATTTCGATTCTGATTCGTTCTATTTTCTTTTTTTTGCAATATTTTTTGGTCTTTGTGAAATTTTAAAATTTTTGAAGATGCTATATATTTTAGTAATGTTGTAGTTTTCTTTATTTTAGATTGTTTTTTATTAGGAAATTATGTCAATTCCGTATTTAACCTAGGAATGGCTGTCTCTTTATAAGGGCCTATTTATATTGTTAAAAGTTATTGATGAATTGGATTTATATTGAGAAGAGAGAAAGACGCCTAGAGAGAGAAGCTCTCGCTTCTCTCTTCCATTTTCAAATTTCATTTTGAAATTTGAATCTCGGCGCTGCGGCGCTCCTCATCTGGCCGGGCGGCTCCGGCGCCGGCCACGGCCGGTCCCCTGGTTGCCTTGCCCGGCTGCCCCTCTGTCTCCTTCTCATCTCCTGCTCTCTTCGGCTTCGAAGATCTGTCCTGGTTTCGCCGTCTTTCTTCAAGGCTTGACTAGGATGTGGGCTCGTTTGCGTGGCCCTATTCTATTCGCTCGTCTTGTGCGATGCCTTAGGGCGTGGCTTCCTCTTGCTGGGCGGTGTCGGAGCCGGCCATGGCCGGTCTCCTGACTGCCCCCCTCGCCTTCTTCTCGGATCTCTCCTTGGTTTGCGCAAAGGAAAGGCTGGGTTCTTGGTGATTCAGTTTTGATGTGGGGAGGAGGGGAAAAGTAGAGAGAAGAATAATAGTGGGGTGGAGATAAGAAGAAGAAGAAGATATCAAGGGGGAGAGGGAAAAGGAAATCAAATGAACAATAAAATCTAATCTCTACCAAATAAAAATCAAATCAAATTAATAATCAAAGTTGCTATGAAAATAAAATGAAAGCTAATTTGGAAACCAAATCAATGCAAATATTCGTCTCGGATGTCCGCATCATTCTTTTTCCTACTTCGCTTGATTCTCAATCTTAACTAGTTTCTCTGTACTGTGGCAATCAGACAACCTTACATATTGAAGCAAATCCATTATCCATGGGAGCAAGAAGCATAATTTGTTGGCTTGTCATCTAATATGAGCAAGATACAAGAAGACATTATATCAACATTTTTGTTCCATCTTTGTGTTAATTGGCAGATATAAAATTAGCAGATATCTTTACACATTATTTGCCCTCCTCTGAGTTTGATTTTCTACAATCCAAGATGGTGTTCAAGATTTCTACAGTTCATTTTTTATGGAGGTATTTAGATGAATGTCGGTTAATTTTATGGACCAATGACCATGTTGATAAGTGATGAGATGAAAAATTTGCAAGGGGATCACAATATTATTTTCTAGCCACGGATTATATTGTGTGATGTCATTCTCCTGGTATATTCATGGTTTTGGTCATGCTACTTCCATTTTGGTAATCATTCTCCGGCATGTTTTCTTCTGGATAGCCATGTAGTCCATGCATAACGCTTGGATACCGATGATTTGATAAAAGCATATGTACGAGGTTCAGCTTACCAAAATGTGCTGATGTACTGTTTGAACTGATATTAGGAAGCTCACCTAAGCTTGTGTGTTAGTTTGCTGTCTTATGTTTGACATATTCTATGTAGTTATTTGTCAGGTCTAGATCGATGATAATCAGCTTCTAATCAATGGTTATAAAATAACAAGCTTTTCATGTATATAGTTGAACATATTCCATGTGATCTTCAGATAATTTTAAATGGCTTTGGAAGCAAAAAGTTATAGGAACCAACACTTAGGGTTCTGGAATATTGAAATAAAAGGTACGCACCACATGCAATCCTCCAAAGAAAGTTTGAGATATTTTGGTGAAGCAAGAAACACGAATATGGATTTAGAATATTGGAGAATCAAAACTCAAAGATGAAGGCCAATAGATTGGTTGAAATTTTGAAGCCTGATAAAGAATTGTGTTGGCCCACTATATTGAAGCCATGAAATGCTTTCACAATTGAAGGCGATCAAGGAAATGAGTCCAGAGGACTCCGTCTGCTAGTTAATGCAGAAGTTGAAATCCAAGAATCCCGTAAATTGGGTTGTATTCATTCTGTTTATGCTGGATCATGAAAGTAATGCTGAGTACCGCAAATTTAAGTTCTGAGAAACCAAAATCTGAAATCAGAGCTGAAGGACCCAGAACTTGAATGAAACCACAAGGTAATCGAGAAGGGAATTTTTATTTTAGGATTTTGATATGTTGTGAAATATTGTTATTTTTTGAATGCCTGGGCATCGATTGTTTCCATTCATTAAACAAGATAAATCATTTCTTAATTACAGCCTAATTACAATCAATCAAATTTTGCAGAGACATTTCCAAATATACTCAGCCCTAATCACAAACAATAAATATTTGTGAGACAAGGAAACTAATATATTATGTAATATTATGCACACATTTAATACGGTTGACGCTTTACATCCCCTGACTTCATAGAATAAAGGAAATATTGGAATGCTTTCTCAAATGTTCGTTATCTTGGATGGTGGAGAAATGTGAACCAGACAAACATTTTTGTAAATATCCGGATGATGGCGTAAATTTTCTGTACTAATGATTAACATGCATAGCCAAATAATGAAAATTTCTGTAATGTTGTACGTCTGATGTATGTTGTAATTTGTGAATGCGTAAGATGTTTGTGTATTTTGTTCGTTTCAGTCGAACATTACTCTGGTAAAAATTTCACCCACTAGCTTTTCTTTTTTGAACTTATAACATAGGAGGCCAGACCTATTTTCCTTTTGAATCAGAGGCATTCAATTATTAATTTATTCTCATATATTGTTTTCTGATCATTGCAGAGACCAATAGGGATAATTGCTCTGTTGGATGAGGCTTGGTATAATTTAAGTCTCTCTCTAAATGTGTGCCTTGCAGTAATTTTGTTTTTTTTTTTTTCATGATTTATATTTATCCTTGTTCTGCTATCCTTGTAGCATGTTTCCAAGATCTACTCATGAAACATTTTCGACCAAGTTGTTCCAGAGTCTTAAGACTCATCCAAGATTGGAGAAGGCAAAGTTTTCACGTACTGATTTTACCATCTCACATTATGCTGGAAAGGCATGGTTTAACGTGTACACCTTCATTAATCTTTTAATTTGGTTTCCTCCTTACTGTTCAGATGCTTTACTAACCCTATCCTTTTGCAGGTCACCTACGAAACAGATACATTTTTGGACAAAAATCGTGACTATGTTGTAATGGAGCACTGTAGTCTTTTGTCGTCATCCAAATGCCCTTTTATTGCTGGTCTTTTCCCTTCAATCCCAGAAGAATCTTCTCGTTCATCATACAAATTTTCTTCTGTAGCCACACGATTTAAGGTATGTAACTTCCTGTCATGACTGTTGGATTTTCCTGAGTGTTTTGTAAATGTTGGAGTTGGTTGAGATCTCTCAGGTTTTCCTGATCTGGATCTATTACACACAATGAACCCCAGAGAAGTTTAGACAATATTTGAGAGATGGATTAAATTGAGAAAAATGGGTTGTGAATTGAGGAGAGACACCAAATCAGGTATTTACAGTGGCGCTAATAATGAAAAAAATCGCCCTAGCTTACAATAGACAGCATGTAACTGATTGAAGACTTGTAGGTCCAACTGTTACACAGTTAGTTTACAACTTAAATACGGAACAAAGACATTATGCATGTCCGTCTTGCAAAAATACAAGTCATCTGGTTCTATTTTGCTGGAACTGGTTTTGAGATCATATATAACTTCTTAAAAATCACAATTCAGCCTAATTGGCTTCTGATTTTTACGCCCGGAAATCAGCATAGCTTTTTGACACAGCACTTCACATATTCCATGAACCATGGCCATGTATTCTGCTTGCACATGTGGGAGTTTTAGCTACGTGTTGCTCAGATATGTAACCAAATTTCCTTCAACATGGTGCTACTCTAAAATAGGATGGAACTTTTTGTAGTTGTCCGATGGTGCAGTAGCCTGAGTTGGAGCATCTGTTGCTGAGTGATGAATACTAATGTGCTGTGTCTCGTTTGTTAAGTGACCATATCCTAGAGAAGAATAAATATTTGCTTTGAGTATTTTAGGTATCTGTTGTGTTAAATTAACTGGCTGTGGGCTGGCAATGGCGCCGTCTGGGTTTGTGTGTTTGAGGGATTAGCCCGAGGCTTTAGTAAATTTGCCCTTTTGTAACTTTGCCTCTCCACCCTTTTTACCATCTCCTCTTTTGGATGAAGATTGACCTCCATGGGGTTTTAGGTGGTGAATGGTGTACATCCTAGCATGCTGTTTAAAGTTTATGCGCATTTTTCCTTTTGGTCACATGTCGTAATGGAGTAAAGGGACAACATTGAGGGTTGGATAACGCATGATTTCTGCATGTTGTCCATCATCCCTGATCCCTCTTGTTCCTCTTGCTCGTTTTCTCATTTGTACTCATGTGGACACTAACCACCACTAGAGTGCAACAACCAGGGCGCTCTAGTCACGGTTGCTTCGACTACCACTTTATGGTGGTGATTTTGGATTCCATTTTATCTATTTCTTATTCTGTTTCTCTGTATGCCTTTCACCTATAAAGGTCACCGCCGCTGTAGCCCCCACCTAAACCTCCACCACCACATCCCATAGAAAAACATTGTTATGTAAAGAGGCCATTGCTTAACAGCCACTTCACAATACATCAAGGCAAACAAATAGGAGCAATCTTGGTCAGGTAGTTCACCTGTAGAATAATTCAAGATGAACTGAATTTTCAGCAACTTCTTCATAGAATGATTGTTTAGGTTGTTAAGTTGGTTAATCAAGTAGTTAGTAAGAGGAATATGTAGTTGTGGTGTATTGCTGATGATGAAGCCAATGAATGGTTAGCAGCTCTATAAGTAATCCCGGAATGTGAAGCATTAGGTATGTGAAATTTTATGTATCAGATTATACGTTGATTCCTCAGATCTGTTTGTATTTCCCTTTCTCCCCTTATTCTGTTTTGTATTTCCTTTGATTTGTCATTCCCTTACCATTCTAATTCCTTGAATCCACCATTTTCACTTGTTTCCCTGATTCGCAGAGTCCCTATATAACAATTGGAATCAGATGTGGTCCTCATATCTCACAATTTTCAGTCACCGATCTGAATTTTCAGCCATCGGTTCAATACTGAAGGAAGTGATCGCACAAGTCTTTGAATTTTTCTACCCAATTCGTCTTGTTCTTTTATATGCTAGGAAGCATAGACACTTTCTTGGGCTCAGAATATTGCTGTCCGACTTGTGTTGAACATATTCTGACATGCCCCAAATATGTGTTGAGCACATTCTGATATGTGTTAATATATTATTTGTTTGACACGTTTTGGAGATGCTCTAGACGTGTCATGACACGTTTTGGACATGCTCCAAGGACATTTTAGATACATTGGTAAATTTGTTTTTTATTTTTTAAATTAAAATTTATTTGGTAAATTTTGAAACTTGTAAGCTTTTTTTTTTTTTTTTTAATTTAAAAACTTAATAACTTACCTATACTTTCCTCCTTTCACTTTTATTTTGTCGGGTCAAGCTAAGGATTCGGATTGATAGTCACCACTCCTCAATCTCGAATTTCTTACAGTCATGACTCCCGAATGGGAGACTTTATTTTTGTTGGTTAAATCCGATTTCTCATAGCCGTAACACACAGTCGAGACTTGAGAGAGAGAAGTCCAACACGATGGTGAATCAAACAAGGGAGATAATATTGTGAGTTTCAAACCCTAGAATCTGATTTTTTCATTTTATTCGGTTCATCAAATTCCTTCTTTTCACTTTCACATTCGTTTTTATGGGTACTTGTTCTCCTTTTTTATTTCTTCCAAATTGTTCTGTTTTCTTACAATGTAAGTCTACAACAATTTACATACTATTGTTGCTTATGCTATATTGTTGCAATTTACACTTACTGTAGTCGCTATTGTTAGTTGTTGCTATACACTGTTACAATTTACAATTTATTGTTTGTTATACAATATTGTACTATATTATACAATGTTGTGGTATACTATATTATACTATTGTACAATGTTATACAGTATTGTT